>JAXCGZ010022906.1:90000-94810 GCA_037179515.1 Halocaridina rubra
ATACTAGTCACTGCTCAAGTCAGGCTTTAGCGTGTTGGAAAGAGAACGTATCTTGCTGGTTTTAATACATGGACGACTTGTGGATTCTATCAGAGGTCAATTGCACTTTAAAGCGCATTGGAAGGTCCCTGGATATTAATCGTATTTGAGTGAATTTATAGCTTTCTTGTGTTTAAGAATTATTTTACGGGCCATCTTATTGCTGGTTTTTAAGTGGTTTAGTATTATATACAGTTTATTTCTTGCAGAGTGGAGCGTGCAAGTACGATACCTTCGTCTTCTTAGTTGAAGTCCTAAGCTGTTAGTATCTCCCCCCCCCCCAGTTTCACAGTCCATTGAACATTGACAAAACAGACACAGACCAGATCGTGTGGGTTATATCCACATCATCAAACGGATCCATATTATAAACGGTGTGAATACATATAACAGTTGGTTTTTCGTCTGTGGGTTGTTCCTACAGCCGAAAAGTTGGCTGTTAGATCGTTGCTCATCTAGTAGCCATAAATCAGCTGCAGTGCCAAGTGCAGTTTCGGGAAATCTTGCGTATTACCTGTATTGGAAAATCCCTTACGTCCCTAACACTTCATTGAAAAGTATAGGATGGTAGCAGACTACAACTCCAAAGATCTCATCAGGTCATTAGTTCGAGTGCCAAAAAGCGGCCGAGATGCATCCTTAGAATCATCTCTCCTTGACTTAAGCAATGTGTCGCAACTTGCTGCAACTATTCCTGTATCTCGTACACTTCCTCCTGAGCTGAGTCGTCCATTTGGAAAGAAATATCAAGGAAACCGGACTGAAAATAAGAATGTGATTGCAAAGCCTTTACTGCAGGAATTAAAGGAGACTTCTGCTGGTGCCAAGAAACGCTCGCTGGCTGAAGAACCAATGGTTGGTGCAAATATGGTAATGGGACAAGAGCAGAGTGCTCCACCAAATAAAAGGGTCTGTGTAACCTACATGACCAAAGCGGATGCCGTGAGAGCTTTTCCTTGGGGAAGGTTTGTGAATATACCTTCAGGAACGGTGTATGTTGTGTCTGGACTTCAGGCACAGCCTCAAGCATTGGACATATCGGGTGATTCAACTCTGAAGCTGCTCCAACAACGCGAAGCTCTTCATCAGGAGAATAGAGCTCTTCACCAACAGCTGGCTCTCTTCCAGCAACTATTCAGGAATAAAGATAGACTTAAATCTGTACTCAAGCGTCTTGGAGTTCAACTTCCACCATAAGAACAAATACTGACATTGTTTAAGACTTAACAACCAAGTCACTCCATTAAGCTTGCTTGCAATAGCCCAACTTAAAACTACAGCAGTATATTGACATATCTGCTAATAGTATTCCAATCATAGAGTACATATTTAATGCATATTGCTTCATTATGTAGGTAAAATATGTAACCATTAAATATATTCCATTCCCTTGCAAGGGGCGGCCGTGTCAAAGCACGTACATTAAACATCAGCCGAAACTGCATTATTTATTAAGTAAAATCAATATTATAAGTAAACATGATCAATAAAAAAAAACAATTGAAACTGATGTAACATTTTGAGTCATATAGTCATAATGTTACTTTAACATTGTTTATGATATATATATATATATATATATATATATATATATATATATATATATATATATATATATATATATATATATATGTCAGTTGGATTCACTGTTTTGTTAGTAAATATATACCAGCCTTACAAATGTGCGTTTTATTTCCTTAAAACTAGCCCATGGCTTCAAATTAATAAAAGAAAATTTTTACTCATTTGTTCTATAAAAATCTTATTCATTTTTAGCCATATTTATGATGTTAAGCATATGCTGTATCCTTTTATTGCCAGAAGAATGGTAAACATGGTAACCCTTAATATTACCACAGTAGAATAAAAGTCTTAAGAGGCTGCATGTTGTATACCGTTTTATGGATTGTATCACAGATTTGCCACTTTCTGAGTCCTTGAGTGGATAAAAACCTTAGAGGGAAGAGATCACAGGGACTGATTAAGACATGCATTGTTTAATGAACTGCAGGAAGGTGCAGTGGTGTCTGCAGGGATAAATTTTAAGGCCATTTCTAGTCCTTATACTGTATATGATCTGCCAGGATATGTAACTACATTTATGAATATTTGCTGACGGTGCAAAGATTGTGAAGAGATGAAAAAATGAAAACTTGAGGTAATGAACTTCAGGAAGATATAAATGATCTGCCATGAGTATCAGAGAAGTCCTTAAAGAGAGACTGTACTTCAAAATGTTAAGCAACGAAAATGGCACTAGTGCCATAATAGGAGACAGACTAAAAGAATTTTATTTTATTTGTTGCTACAAATAAAATGCAAATGGGATGAAAAGAAAACTTCCATTGTTTAGCAAGTAAAAGGGTGCTCCTCTGTCATGCAGACAAAATGGATGTTTAGATAACTTTAAATTAATTATGTGAGGCCTAGGCTTGAATCTGCATCTTCATTATAGACCAAAATAAAAGGAAAATCCTGAAAAGTCGGAGAATTTCAAATTCAAAAGATTCAGATATACTGTGATACTCCCCACCCCAACGATTCTCTTACTAGAATAACAAAACCTACTTATTTCTGACTTTATTCGGATTAAATTCATGTCAAGAACATACAATTTCTAGTATAAGAAAATACTAGTCTTACTCTTGTTTAATCTCCATCGAACTAGGTCAACCTAGGCAGCTTGGCATGTAGGAAATATGGCAAAAAAACCACGAAACAGCCTTAGACACAGATTGTGACTAATCACAGCAATGACTTCTAATCTTTCATGGAAGAATACTTATTTCATATCGTTAATTACTGTTGTTCAAAATATACAAACACTGGTAAATTGTAAAACTTTTATACAAATACACTCTTCTTTGGCTTCACCAACTTACACAGAGCCCTCAAAGTTTGAGTAAAAAAAAAAAAAAATACAAACTAAAATATCGAAAAAAAACTTTACACGCTAAACTATCGAAGAGTTCAACTGCAAAGAACAGCGTTAAATGCGGAAAAGTGCAGGACCTTTAGTGGCACGTGGCAATTAACATTATATTGACCACACATATTTTTAATTTGGTTAAAACAAAAATCTGACTATTTTCTGTAAATCTTGCATTAAGATATATAAGGATAATAACTTTCTGCATACTATAGCGGAAGGAACAAAAATACTATAAAAAAAAAATGGGTGATTTAAATTTAGGTTCAAATGGACTATGGCCCGATTTCTTGAACAGTGTAAACCTAGGATACCATGTTGTTAGTTAGCTAGACACACACAAATGGATTTCATAAACGCATCTGACGCGGTTCTGTGTGGTTAGGATCCGCTTTACAACTGCCTCTGGCAATCACCCTCTTGACAACTGTCCCCTTACAACTGTTAGCAATGAAGTTGGAGCCAGCTGATCAAATAGTTTACTCGAAGTTTCAGTTTGTTATTCAACTGACTTGTCATTTCTCAATGTATTAACAGCTATGGTTTCAGCAGTTGGGTATGAACTAACTGATCAGACAGTTTATTCATATTTCATATTTCTCATGGCATCCCAATTTTTTTTTTTGGATGTTCACCCTTGAGGGTTAGCGGACCTTCCCTTGTGGCCCGCAGTGGCATCCCAAGTGGTGCCATAAGCTGTGTATAGATTCTTCGATGCAATACACACTGGCACTTATGTGTGTCTTTCTTTATTTCAGTTTCGTGTTTTCCCTGCCAGTCTTCCCCATCCTATTCCCCCCTCCTAGTGGCGACACCTTGCATAGTGCTTAGAGATTTCAATTTTCACTCGACAGTCTGTGACAGATTGGATGCTGGGAAGGCAAAATAATGGCTTTTACGTTTTGCTCTGGCTCTGAAATCGAAGTCTTGATGGTAAGCGAGATAAAATGTTCTCATGTAAGGGTCTTGTTGCTTTTATGACAACTGCCTCCGAGACAATTGTCTTTGGACAGCCGCCTCCGACAATTTTCCCTTGACACCTGCCCCTGCACCTGCCCCTGGCTGTTTTCCCCTTAGATAACTACCCCCCAAAAACAGCTTCTGACAATTTCCCCTTGTATAAATGCCCCCTGCTAATTTCCCCTTTACAGCTGCCTCTGACAACTGCCCCCTTGACAATGGTCCCTTTACAACTGCCCCCAACAATTACCCCTTTGACAGCTGGCCCCATAAGACAACTATCTACACAGGCCAACTGCTCCATAGGACAGCAACCCCTGATATTTGCTTTTATTCCAATTTATATTTCTGAAATGAAATCACGTACAATGCAAACTCTGATCTAAACTAATCGAACCTAAATCTTATTATCAAACAGTTCTTATTGGAGAAGCAGGTGGACAATTGTTTGCGAGAAATTGTTTTGGGGCAGTTTTCCATGGGGCTGTTCTCCAGCTGTGCTTGTATATGCATTATATTCTCACATCGTAGGTGTGTTTGAACTTTGAAATTATATGTGGAGGTTTGTTTGGGTTAACCCTTCATGTTTAATACAAACAAAGGTTTAACCTAATGTAACCCAACCCAAAGTGAAAAGAGAGTTCGTTTCTGCATTTCAATAAGTGGAAAAGATATACTGTAATATATAAAAATAACATAAATGCTAAGTCAGTAGTTCAAACAATTTTCAACCAAAATATGTACAGACACTCCCCAACTCATGAACGAGTTAGGTTCCAGAAGTCTGTTCAAAAGTAGAATTATTCGCAAGTTGTTTTTATAGGTAAAAAGAAGTACTGTGCAGTATATACATAAGCAGCACTGTACAGTACTAAGGCTAAG
>JAXCGZ010022907.1:0-30000 GCA_037179515.1 Halocaridina rubra
GTACCGCCTTTACTTAGTAATTATAAGTCCTAAGTTCGAGTACCGGTCGGGGTAAAAAATTGATCATGTTTTCACATATGTAATGTGCTTGCTTGGTTATTGTACGACCCGAATGAGATTGGGAATTGAATTAAATGCTAAATTGAAGCCACGAGTGAGGTTGGGAATCTGTAATATGAACATAGTGGCATTCAGATAGAATGCGTTCATCCCTAAGTATAGCAGATATAAGCTATAAGGTTGGATTCCTTTTATACCTTCTGTGGTGTGTAGTTTGGTAGCGCCTTGACTTAGTAATTATAAGTCCTAGGTTCGAGTCCCGGTCGGGGTAAAAAATGGATCATGGTTTTACATATGTAATGTGCTTGCTTGGTTATTGTACGACCCGAATGAGATTGGGAATTGAATTAAATGCTAAAATGAAGCCACGAGTGAGGTTGGGAATCTGTAATATGAACATAGTGGCATTCAGATAGAATGCGTTCATCCCTAAGTATAGCAGATATAAGCTACAAGGATGGATTCCTTTTGTACCTTCTGTGTTGTGTAGTTGGTAGCGCCTTGACTTAGTAATTATAATTCCTAGGTTCGAGTCCCGCTCGGGGCAAAAAAATGATTCATGTTTTCACATATGTAATGTGCTTTCTTGTTTATTGTATGACCCGAATGAGATTGGGAATTGAATTAAATACTTAAATCAAGCCACGAGTGAGGTTGGGGAAACTGTAATATGTACATAGTGGCATTCAGATAGAATGCGCTCATCCCTAAGTATAGCAGATATAAGCTATAAGGTTGGATTCCTTTTATACCTTCTGTGGTGTGTAGTTGGTAGCGCCTTGACATAGTAATTATAAGTCCTAGGTTCGAGTCCCTGTCGGGGTAAAAAAATGATTCATGTTTTCAAATATGTAATGTGCTTGCTTGGTTTTTGTATGACTCGAATGAGATTGGGAATTGAATTGAATGCTAAAATGAAGCCACGAATGAGGTTGGGGTATCTGTAATAAGAACATAGTGGCATTCAGATAGAATGCGTTCATCCCTAAGTATAGCAGATATAAGTTATAAGGTTGGATTCCTTTTATACCTTCTGTGGTGTGTAGTTGGTAGCGCCTTCACTTAGTAATTATAAGTCCTAAGTTCGAGTCCCGGTCGGGGTAAAAAATGGATCATGTTTTCACATATGTAATGTGCTTGCTTGGTTATTGTATGACCCGAATGAGATTGGGAATTGAATTAAATGCTAAAATGAAGCCACGAGTGAGGTTGGGGAATCTGTAATATGAACATAGTGGCATTCAGGTAGAATGCGTTCATTCCTAAGTATAGCAGATATAAGCTATAAGGTTGGATTCCTTTTTAGCCTTCTGTGGTGTGTAGTTGTTAGCGCCTTGACTTAGTAATTATAAGTCCTAGGTTCGAGTCCCGGTCTGGGTAAAAAAATGATTCATGTTTTCACATATGTAATGTGCTTGTTTGGTTATTGTATGACCCGAATGAGATTGAGAATTGAATTAAATGCTAAAATGAAGCCATGAGTGAGGTTGGGGAATCTGTAATATGAACATAGTGGCATTCAGATAGAATGCGTTCATGCCTAAATAGAGCAGATATAAGCTACAAGAATGGATTCCTTTTATACCTTTTGTGTTGTGTAGTTGGTAGCGCCTTGACTTAGTAATTATAATTCCTAGGTTCGAGTCCCGCTCGGGGCAAAAAAATTATTCATGTTTTCACATATGTAAAGTGCTTGCTTGGTTATTGTATGACCCGAATGAGATTGGGAATTGAATTAAATACTTAAATCAAGCCACGAGTGAGGTTGGGGAATCTGTAAAATGAACATAGTGGCATTCAGATAGAATGCGTTCATCCCTAAGTATAGCAGATATAAGCTATAAGGTTGGATTCCTTTTATACCTTTTGTTGTGTGTAGTTGGTAGCGCCTTGACTTAGTAATTATAAGTCCTAGGTTCGAGTCCCGGTCGGGGTAAAAAAATGATTCATGTTTTCACATATGTAATGTGCTTGCTTGGTTACTGTTTGACTCGAATGAGATTGGGAATTGAATTAAATGCTAAAATGAAGCCACAAATGAGGTTGGGGAATCTGTAATAAGAACATAGTGGCATTCAGATAGAATGCGTTCATCCCTAAGTATAGCAGATATAAGCTATAAGGTTGGATTCCTTTTATACCTTCTGTGGTGTGTAGTTGGTACCGCCTTTACTTAGTAATTATAAGTCCTAAGTTCGAGTCTCAGTCGGGGTAAAAAATTTATCATGGTTTCACATATGTAATGTGCCTGCTTGGTTATTGTACGACCCTAATGAGATTGGGAATTGAATTAAATGCTAGAATGAAGCCACGAGTGAGGTTGGGAATCTGTAATATGAACATAGTGGCATTCAGATAGAATGCGTTCATCCCTAAGTATAGCAGATATAAGCTATAAGGTTGGATTCCTTTTATACCTTCTGTGGTGTGTAGTTTGGTAGCGCCTTGACTTAATAATTATAAGTCCTAGGTTCGAGTCCCGGTCAGGGTAAAAAATGATTCATGTTTTCACATATGTAATGTGCTTGCTTGGTTATTGTATGACCCGAATGAGATTGGGAATTGAATTGAATGCTAAAATGAAGCCACGAGTGAGGTTGGGAATCTGTAATATGAACATAGTGGCATTCAGGTAGAATGCGTTCATCCCTAAGTATAGCAGATATAAGCTATAAGGTTGGATTAATTTTGTACCTTCTGTGGTGTGTAGTTGGTAGCGCCTTGACTTAGTAATTATAAGTCCTAGGTTCGAGTCCCTGTTGGGGTAAAAAAATGATTCATGTTTTCAGATATGTAATGTGCTTGTTTGTTTATTGTATGACCCAAAAGAGATTGGGAATTGAATTAAATGCTAAAATGAAGTAACGAGTGAGGTTGGGGAATCTGTAATATGAACATAGTGGCATTCAGATAGAATGCGTTCATCCCTAAGTATAGGAGATATAAGCTACAAGGATGGATTCCTTTTATACCTTCTGTGTTGTGTAGTTGGTAGCGCCTTGACTTAGTAATTATAATTCCTAGGTTCGAGTATCGTTCGGGGCAAAAAAATGATTCATGTTTTCACATATGTAATGTGCTTGATTGGTTATTGTATGACCCGAATGAGATTGAGAATTGAATTAAATGCTTAAATGAAGCCACGCGTGAGGTTGGGGAATCTGTAATATGAACATAGGGGCATTCAGATAGAATGCGTTCATCCCTAAGTATAGCAGATATAAGCTATAAGGTTGGATTCGTTTTATACCTTCTGTGGTGCGTAGTTGGTAGCGCCTTGACTTAGTAATTATAAGTCCTAGGTTCGAGTCCCTGTTGGGGCAAAAAAATGATTCATGTTTTCACATATGTATTGTGCTTGCTTGGTTATTGTATGACCCGAATGATATTGGGAATTGAATTAAATGCTAAAATGAAGCCACGAATGAGGTTGGGGAATCCGTAATAAGAACATAGTGGCATTCAGATAGAATGCGTTCATCCCTAAGTATAGCAGATATAAGCTATAAGGTTGGATTCCTTTTATACCTTTTGTGGTGTGTAGTTTTGTAGCGACTTGACTTAGTAATTATAAGTCCTAGGTTCGATTCCCGGTCGGGGTAAATAATGGATCATGTTTTCACATATGTAATGTGTTTGCTTGGTTATTGTATGACCCGAATGAGATTGAGAATTGAATTAAATGCTAAAATGAAGCAACTAGTGAGGTTGAGGAATCTGTAATATGAACATAGTGGCATTCAGATAGAATGCGTTCATCCCTAAGTATAGCAGATATAAGCTATAAGGTTGGATTCCTTTTATACCTTTTGTGGTGTATATTTGGTAGCGCCTTGACTTAGTAATTATAAGTCCTAAGTTCGAGACCCGGTTGGGGTAAAAAATGATTCATGTTTTCACATATGTAATGTGCTTAATTGGTTATTGTATGACCTGAATAAGATTGGGAATTGAATTAAATGCTGAAATGAAGCCACGAGCGAGGTTGGGGAATCTGTAATATGAACATAGTGGCATTCAGATATAATGCGTTAATCCTAAGTATAGCAAATATAAGCTACAAGGTTGGATTCCTTTCATACCTTCTGTGGTGTGTAGTTGGAAGCGCCTTAACTTAGTAATTAAAAGTCTTAGGTTCGAGTCCCAGTTGGGGTAAAAAAAGATTCATGTTTTCACATATGAAATGTTCATGTTTGGTTATTATATGACCCGAATGAGATTGGGAATTGAATTAAATGCTAAAATGAAGCCACTAGTGAGGTTGGGGAATCTGTAATATGAACATAGTGGCATTCATTTAGAATGCGTTCATCCCTAAGTATAGCAGATATAAGCTATAAGGTTGGATTAATTTTGTACCTTCTATGGTGTGTAGTTGGTAGCGCCTTGACTTAGTAATTATAAGTCCTAGGTTCGAGTCCATTTTGGGGTAAAATAATGATTCATGTTTTCAGATATGTAATGTGCTTGTTTGTTTATTGTATGACCCAAAAGAGATTGGGAATTGAATTAAATGCTAAAATGAAGTAACGAGTGAGGTTGGGGAATCTGTAATATGAACATAGTGGCATTCAGATAGAATGCGTTCATCCCTAAGTATAGCAGATATAAGCTACAAGGATGGATTCCTTTTATACCTTCTGTGTTGTGTAGTTGGTAGCGCCTTGACTTAGTAATTATAATTCCTAGGTTCGAGTATCGTTCAGGGCAAAAAAATGATTCATGTTTTCACATATGTAATGTGCTTGATTGGTTATTGTATGACCCGAATGAGATTGAGAATTGAATTAAATGCTTAAATGAAGCCACGCGTGAGGTTGGGGAATCTGTAATATGAACATAGGGGCATTCAGATAGAATGCGTTCATCCCTAAGTATAGCAGATATAAGCTATAAGGTTGGATTCGTTTTATACCTTCTGTGGTGCGTAGTTGGTAGCGCCTTGACTTAGTAATTATAAGTCCTAGGTTCGAGACCCTGTTGGGGTAAAAAAATGATTCATGTTTTCACATATGTATTGTGCTTGCTTGGTTATTGTATGACCCAAATGATATTGGTAATTGAATTAAATGCTAAAATGAAGCCACGAATGAGGTTGGGGTATCTGTAATAAGAACATAGTGGCATTCAGATAGAATGCGTTCATCCCTAAGTATAGCAGATATAAGCTATAAGGTTGGATTCCTTTTATACCTTTTGTGGTGTGTAGTTTTGTAGCGACTTGACTTAGTAATTATAAGTCCTAGGTTCGATTCCCGGTCGGGGTAAATAATGGATCATGTTTTCACATATGTAATGTGTTTGCTTGGTTATTGTATGACCCGAATGAGATTGAGAATTGAATTAAATGCTAAAATGAAGCAACTAGTGAGGTTGAGGAATCTGTAATATGAACATAGTGGCATTCAGATAGAATGCGTTCATCCCTAAGTATAGCAGATATAAGCTATAAGGTTGGATTCCTTTTATACCTTCTGTGGTGTGTAGTTGGTAGCGCCTTGACTTAGTAATTATAAGTCGTAAGTTCGAGACCCGGTTGGGGTAAAAAATGATTCATGTTTTCACATATGTAATGTGCTTAATTGGTTATTGTATGACCTGAATAAGATTGGGAATTGAATTAAATGCTAAAATGAAGCCACGAGTGAGGTTGGGGAATCTGTAATATGAACATAGTGGCATTCAGATAGAATGCGTTAATCCTAAGTATAGCAAATATAAGCTACAAGGTTGGATTCCTTTCATACCTTCTGTGGTGTGTAGTTGGAAGCGCCTTAACTTAGTAATTAAAAGTCTTATTTTCGAGTCCCAGTTGGGGTAAAAAAAGATTCATGTTTTCACATATGAAATGTTCATGTTTGGTTATTATATGACCCGAATGAGATTAGGAATTGAATTAAATGCTAAAATGAAGCCACTAGTGAGGTTGGGGAATCTGTAATATGAACATAGTGGCATTCAGGTAGAATGCGTTCATCCCTAAGTATAGCAGATATAAGCTATAAGGTTGGATTAATTTTGTACCTTCTATGGTGTGTAGTTGGTAGCGCCTTGACTTAGTAATTATAAGTCCTATGTTCGAGTCCCTGTTGGGGTAAAAAAATGATTCATGTTTTCAGATATGTAATGTGCTTGTTTGTTTATTGTATGACCCAAAAGAGATTGGGAATTGAATTAAATTCTAAAATGAAGTAACGAGTGAGGTTGGGGAATCTGTAATATGAACATAGTGGCATTCAGATAGAATGCGTTCATCCCTAAGTATAGGAGATATAAGCTACAAGGATGGATTCCTTTTATACCTTCTGTGTTGTGTAGTTGGTAGCGCCTTGACTTAGTAATTATAATTCCTAGGTTCGAGTATCGTTCGGGGCAAAAAAATGATTCATATTTTCACATATGTAATGCTTAATTGGTAATTGTATGACCTAAATAAGATTGGGAATTGAATTAAATGCTAAAATGAAGCCACGAGTGAGGTTGGGGAATCTGTAATATGAACATAGTGGCATTCAGATAGAATGCGTTCATCCCTAAGTATAGCAGATATAAGCTATAAGGTTGGATTCCTTTTAACATTCTGTGGTGTAGTGGTAGCGCCTTGACTTAGTAATTATAAGTCCTAGGTTCGAGTCCCTGTTGGGGTAAAAAAATGATTCATGTTTTCACATATGTATTGTGCTTGCTTGGTTATTGTATGACCCGAATGATATTGGTAATTGAATTAAATGCTAAAATGAAGCCACGAATGAGGTTGGGGAATCTGTAATAAGAACATAGTGGGATTCAGATAGAATGCGTTCATCCCTAAGTATAGCAGATATAAGCTATAAGGTTGGATTCCTTTTATACCTTTTGTGGTGTGTAGTTTTGTAGCGACTTGACTTAGTAATTATAAGTCCTAGGTTCGATTCCCGGTCGGGGTAAATAATGGATCATGTTTTCACATATGTAATGTGTTTGCTTGGTTATTTTATGACCCGAATGAGATTGAGAATTGAATTAAATGCTAAAATGAAGCAACTAGTGAGGTTGAGGAATCTGTAATATGAACATAGTGACATTCAGATAGAATGCGTTCATCCCTAAGTATAGCAGATATAAGCTATAAGGTTGGATTCCTTTTATACCTTCTGTGGTGTGTAGTTGGTAGCGCCTTGACTTAGTAATTATAAGTCCTAAATTCGAGACCCGGTTGGGGTAAAAAATGATTCATGTTTTCACATATGTAATGTGCTTAATTGGTTATTGTATGACCTGAATAAGATTTGGAATTGAATTAAATGCTAAAATGAAGCCATGAGTGAGGTTGGGGAATCTGTAATATGAACATAGTGGCATTCAGATAGAATGCGTTAATCCTAAGTATAGCAGATATAAGCTACAAGGTTGGATTCCTTTCATACCTTCTGTGGTGTGTAGTTGGAAGCGCCTTAACTTAGTAATTAAAAGTCTTAGGTTCGAGTCCCAGTTGGGGTAAAAAAAGATTCATGTTTTCACATATGAAATGTTCATTTTTGGTTATTATATGACCCGAATGAGATTGGGAATTGAATTAAATGCTAAAATGAAGCCACTAGTGATGTTGGGGAATTTGTAATCTGAACATAGTGGCATTCAGATAGAATGCGTTCATTCCTAAGTATAGCAGATATAAGCTATAAGGTTGGATTCCTTTTTAGCCTTCTGTGGTGTGTAGTTGTTAGCGCCTTGACTTAGTAATTATAAGTCCTAGGTTCGAGTCCCGGTCTGGGTAAAAAAATGATTCATGTTTTCACATATGTAATGTGCTTGTTTGGTTATTGTATGACCCGAATGAGATTGAGAATTGAATTAAATGCTAAAATGAAGCCATGAGTGAGGTTGGGGAATCTGTAATATAAACATAGTGGCATTCAGATAGAATGCGTTCATGCCTAAATATAGCAGATATAAGCTACAAGGATGGATTCCTTTTATACCTTTTGTGTTGTGTAGTTGGTACCGCCTTGACTTAGTAATTATAATTCCTAGGTTCGAGTCCCGCTCGGGGCATAAAAATGATTCATGTTTTCACATATGTAAAGTGCTTGCTTGGTTATTGTATGACCCGAATGAGATTGGGAATTGAATTAAATACTTAAATCAAGCCACGAGTGAGGTTGGGGAATCTATAAAATGAACATAGGGGCATTCAGATAGAATGCATTCATCACTAAGTATAGCAGATATAAGCTATAAGGTTGGATTCCTTTTATACCTTTTGTGGTGTGTAGTTGGTAGCGCCTTGACTTAGTAATTATAAGTCCTAGGTTCGAGTCCCGGTCGGGGAAAAAAAATGATTCATGTTTTCACATATGTAATGTGCTTGCTTGGTTACTGTTTGACTCGAATGAGATTGGGAATTGAATTAAATGCTAAAATGAAGCCACAAATGAGGTTGGGGAATCTGTAATAAGAACATAGTGGCATTCAGATAGAATGTGGTCATCCCTAAGTATAGCAGATATAAGCTATAAGGTTGGATTCCTTTTATACCTTCTGTGGTGTGTAGTTGGTACCGCCTTAACTTAGTAATTATAAGTCCTAAGTTCGAGTCTCGGTCGGGGTAAAAAATTTATCATGGTTTCACATATGTAATGTGCCTGCTTGGTTATTGTACGACCCGAATGAGATTGGGAATTGAATTAAATGCTAAAATGAAGCCACGAGTGAGGTTGGGAATCTGTAATATGAACATAGTGGCATTCAGATAGAATGCGTTCATCCCTAAGTATAGCAGATATAAGCTATAAGGTTGGATTCCTTTTATACCTTCTGTGGTGTGTAGTTTGGTAGCGCCTTGACTTAATAATTATAAGTCCTAGGTTCGAGTCCCGGTCAGGGTAAAAAATGGATCATGGTTTTACATATGTAATGTGCTTGCTTGGTTACTGTACGACCCAAATGAGATTGGGAATTGAATTAAATGCTAAAATGAAGCCACGAGTGAGGTTGGGAATCTGTAATATGAACATAGTGGCATTCAGATAGAATGTGTTCATCCCTAAGTATAGCAGATATAAGCTATAAGGTTGGATTCCTTTTATACCTTCTGTGGTGTGTAGTTTGGTAGCGACTTGACTTAGTAATTATAAGTCCTAGGTTCGATTCCCGGTCGGGGTAAATAATGGATCATGTTTTCACATATGTAATGTGTTTGCTTGGTTATTATATGACCCGAATGAGATTGAGAATTGAATTAAATTATAAAATGAAGCCACGAGTGAGGTTGAGGAATCTGTAATATGAACATAGTGGCATTCAGATAGAATGCGTTCATCCCAAAGTATAGCAGATATAAGCTATGAGGTTGGATTCCTTTTATACCTTCTGTGGTGTGTAGTTGGTACTGCCTTTACTTAGTAATTATAAGTCCTAAGTTCGATTCCTTTTATACCTTCTGTGGTGTGTAGTTGGTAGCGCCTTGACTTAGTAATTATAAGTCCTAAGTTCGAGACACGGTTGGGGTAAAAAATGATTCATGTTTTCACATATGTAATTTGCTTAATTGGTAATTGTATGACCTAAATAAGATTGGGAATTGAATTAAATGCTAAAATGAAGCCACGAGTGAGGTTGGGGAATCTGTAATATGAACATAGTGGCATTCAGTTAGAATGCGTTCATTCCTTAGTATAGCAGATATAAGCTATAAGGTTGGATTCCTTTTAACATTCTGTGGTGTAGTGGTAGCGCCTTGACTTAGTAATCATAAGTCCTAGGTTAGTGTCCCGGTCGGGGTAAAAAATGATTCATGATTTCACATATGTAATGTGCTTATTTGTATTTCATGGCCCGAATGAGATTGGGAATTGAAATAAATGCTAAAATGAAGCCACGAGTGAGGTTGGGGAATCTGTAATATGAACATAGTGGCATTCAGATAGAATGCGTTCATCCCTAAGTATAGCAGATATAAGCTATAAGGTTGGATTCCTTTTATGCCTTCTGTGGTGTGTAGTTGTTAGCGCCTTGACTTAGTAATTATAAGTCCTAGGTTCGAGTCCCGGTCTGGGTAAAAATATGATTCATGTTTTCACATATGTAATGTGCTTGTTTGGTTATTGTATGATCCGAATGAGATTGAGAATTGAATTAAATGCTAAAATGAAGCCAAGAGTGAGGTTGGGGAATCTGTAATATGAACATAGTGGCATTCAGATAGAATGCGTTCATCCCTAAATATAGCAGATATAAGCTACAAGGATGGATGCCTTTTATACCTTCTGTGTTGTGTAGTTGGTAGCGCCTTCACTTAGTAATCATAATTCCTAGGTTCGAGTCCCGCTCGGGGCAAAAAAATGATTCATGTTTTCACATATGTAATGTGCTTGCTTGGTTATTGTATGACCCGAATGAGATTGGGAATTGAATTAAATACTTAAATCAAGCCACGAGTGAGGTTGGGGAATCTGTAATATGAACATAGGGGCATTCAGATAGAATGCGTTCATCCCTAAGTATAGCAGATATAAGCTATAAGGTTGGATTCCTTTTATACATTTTGTGGTGTGTAGTTGGTAGCGCCTTGACTTAGTAATTATAAGTCCTAGGTTCGAGTCCCGGTCGGGGTAAAAAAATGATTCATGTTTTCACATATGTAATGTGCTTGCTTGGTTATTGTATGACTCGAATGAGATTGGGAATTGAATTAAATGCTAAAATGAAGCCACGAATGAGGTTGGGGAATCTGTAATAAGAACATAGTGGCATTCAGATAGAATGCATTCATCACTAAGTAGAGCAGATATAAGCTATAAGGTTGGATTCCTTTTATACCTTCTGTGGTGTGTAGTTGGTACCGCCTTTACTTAGTAATTATAAGTCCTAAGTTCGAGTCCCGGTCGGGGTAAAAAATTGATCATGTTTTCACATATGTAATGTGCTTGCTTGGTTATTGTACGACCCGAATGAGATTGGGAATTGAATTAAATGCTAAAATGAAGCCACGAGTGAGGTTGGGAATCTGTAATATGAACATAGTGGCATTCAGATAGAATGCGTTCATCCCTAAGTATAGCAGATATAAGCTATAAGGTTGGATTCCTTTTATACCTTCTGTGGTGTGTAGTTTGGTAGCGCCTTGACTTAGTAATTATAAGTCCTAGGTTCGAGTCCCGGTCGGGGTAAAAAATGGATCATGGTTTTCACATATGTAATGTGCTTGCTTGGTTATTGTATGACCCGAATGAGATTGGGAATTGAATTAAATGCTAAAATGAAGCCACGAGTGAGGTTGGGAATCTGTAATATGAACATAGTGGCATTCAGATAGAATGTGTTCATCCCTAAGTATAGCAGATATAAGCTATAAGGTTGGATTAATTTTGTACCTTCTGTGGTGTGTAGTTGGTAGCGCCTTGACTTAGTAATTATAAGTCCTAGGTTCGAGTCCCGTTCGGGGTAAAAAATGATTCATGTTTTCACATATGTAATGTGCTTGTTTGTTTATTGTATGACCCGAATGAGATTGGGAATTGAATTAAATGCTAAAATGAAGCCACGAGTGAGGTTGGGGAATCTGTAATATGAACATAGTGGCATTCAGATAGAATGCGTTCATCCCTAAGTATAGCAGATATAAGCTATAAGGTTGGATTCCCTTTATTCCTTCTGTGGTATGTAGTTGGTAGCGCCTTGACTTAGTAATTATAAGTCCTAGGTTCGAGTCCCTGTTGGGGTAAAAAAATGATTCATGTTTTCACATATGTAATGTGCTTGTTTGGTTATTGTATGACCCGAATGAGATTGGGAATTGAATTAAATGCTAAAATGAAGCCACGAGTGAGGTTGGGGAATCTGTAATATGAACATAGTGGCATTCAGATTAGAATGCGTTCATCCCTAAGTATAGCAGATATAAGCTATAAGGTTGGATTCCTTTTATACCTTCTGTGTTGTGTAGTTGGTAGCGCCTTGACTTAGTAATTATAAGTCCTAGGTTCGAGTCCCGGTCGGGGTAAAAAAATGATTCATGTTTTCACATATGTAATGTGCTTGCTTGGTTATTGTATGACCCGAATGAGATTGGGAATTGAATTAAATGCTAAAATGAAGCCACGAGTGAGGTTGGGGAATCTGTAATATGAACATAGTGGCATTCAGATAGAATGCGTTCATCCCTAAGTATAGCAGATATAAGCTATAAGGTTGGATTCCTTTTATAGCCTTCTGTGGTGTGTAGTTGTTAGCGCCTTGACTTAGTAATTATAAGTCCTAGGTTCGAGTCCCGGTCTGGGTAAAAATATGATTCATGTTTTCACATATGTAATGTGCTTGTTTGGTTATTGTATGACCCGAATGAGATTGAGAATTGAATTAAATGCTAAAATGAAGCCAAGAGTGAGGTTGGGGAATCTGTAATATGAACATAGTGGCATTCAGATAGAATGCGTTCATCCCTAAATATAGCAGATATAAGCTACAAGGATGGATTCCTTTTATACCTTCTGTGTTGTGTAGTTGGTAGCGCCTTGACTTAGTAATTATAATTCCTAGGTTCGAGTCCCGCTCGGGGCAAAAAAATGATTCATGTTTTCACATATGTAATGTGCTTGCTTGGTTATTGTATGACCCGAATGAGATTGGGAATTGAATTAAATACTTAAATCAAGCCACGAGTGAGGTTGGGGAATCTGTAATATGAACATAGGGGCATTCAGATAGAATGCGTTCATCCCTAAGTATAGCAGATATAAGCTATAAGGTTGGATTCCTTTTATACCTTTTGTGGTGTGTAGTTGGTAGCGCCTTGACTTAGTAATTATAAGTCCTAGGTTCGAGTCCCGGTCGGGGTAAAAAAATGATTCATGTTTTCACATATGTAATGTGCTTGCTTGGTTATTGTATGACTCGAATGAGATTGGGAATTGAATTAAATGCTAAAATGAAGCCACGAATGAGGTTGGGGAATCTGTAATAAGAACATAGTGGCATTCAGATAGAATGCGTTCATCCCTAAGTATAGCAGATATAAGCTATAAGGTTGGATTCCTTTTATACCTTCTGTGGTGTGTAGTTGGTACCGCCTTTACTTAGTAATTATAAGTCCTAAGTTCGAGTCCCGGTCGGGGTAAAAAATTGATCATGTTTTCACATATGTAATGTGCTTGCTTGGTTATTGTACGACCCGAATGAGATTGGGAATTGAATTAAATGCTAAATTGAAGCCACGAGTGAGGTTGGGAATCTGTAATATGAACATAGTGGCATTCAGATAGAATGCGTTCATCCCTAAGTATAGCAGATATAAGCTATAAGGTTGGATTCCTTTTATACCTTCTGTGGTGTGTAGTTTGGTAGCGCCTTGACTTAGTAATTATAAGTCCTAGGTTCGAGTCCCGGTCGGGGTAAAAAATGGATTCATGGTTTTCACATATGTAATGTGCTTGCTTGGTTACTGTACGACCCAAATGAGATTGGGAATTGAATTAAATGCTAAAATGAAGCCACGAGTGAGGTTGGGAATCTGTAATATGAACATAGTGGCATTCAGATAGAATGTGTTCATCCCTAAGTATAGCAGATATAAGCTATAAGGTTGGATTAATTTTGTACCTTCTGTGGTGTGTAGTTGGTAGCGCCTTGACTTAGTAATTATAAGTCCTAGGTTCGAGTCCCGTTCGGGGCAAAAAAATGATTCATGTTTTCACATATGTAATGTGCTTGTTTGTTTATTGTATGACCCGAATGAGATTGGGAATTGAATTAAATGCTAAAATGAAGCCACGAGTGAGGTTGGGGAATCTGTAATATGAAGCATAGTGGCATTCAGATAGAATGCGTTCATCCCTAAGTATAGCAGATATAAGCTATAAGGTTGGATTCCTTTTATTCCTTCTGTGGTATGTAGTTGGTAGCGCCTTGACTTAGTAATTATAAGTCCTAGGTTCGAGTCCTTGTTGGGGTAAAAAAATGATTCATGTTTTCACATATGTAATGTGATTGTTTGGTTATTGTATGACCCGGATGTGATTGGGAATTGAATTAAATGCTAAAATGAAGCAACGAGTGAGGTTGGGGAATCTGTAATATGAACATAGTGGCATTCAGATAGAATGCGTTCATCCCTAAGTATAGCAGATATAAGCTACAAGGATGGATTCCTTTTATACCTTCTGTGTTGTGTAGTTGGTAGCGCCTTGACTTAGTAATTATAATTCCTAGGTTCGAGTCCCGGTCGGGGCAAAAAAACGATTCATGTTTTCACATATGTAATGTGCTTGCTTGGTTATTGTATGACCCGAATGAGATTGGGAATTGAATTAAATGCTAAAATGAAGCCACGAGTGAGGTTGGGGAATCTGTAATATGAACATAGTGGCATTCAGATAGAATGCGTTCATCCCTAAGTATAGCAGATATAAGCTATAAGGTTGGATTCCTTTTATACCTTCTGTGGTGTGTAGTTGGTAGCGCCTTGACTTAGTAATTATAAGTCCTAGGTTCGAGTCCCGGTCGGGGTAAAAAATGGATCATGGTTTCACATATGTAATGTGCTTGCTTGGTTATTGTATGACCCGAATGAGATTGGGAATTGAATTAAATGCTAAAATGAAGCCACGAGTGAGGTTGGGAATCTGTAATATGAACATAGTGGCATTCAGATAGAATGCGTTCATCCCTAAGTATAGCAGATATAAGCTATAAGGTTGGATTCCTTTTATACCTTCTGTGGTGTGTAGTTGGTAGCGCCTTGACTTAGTAATTATAAGTCCTAGGTTCGAGTCCCGGTCTGGGTAAAAAATGATTCATGTTTTCACATATGTAATGTGCTTGCTTGGTTATTGTATGACCTGAATGAGATTGGGAATTGAATTAAATGCTAAAATGAAGCCACGAGTGAGGTTGGGAATCTGTAATATGAACATAGTGGCATTCAGATAGAATGCGTTCATCCCTAAGTATAGCAGATATAAGCTAAAAGGTTGGATTCCTTTTATACCTTCTGTGGTGTGTAGTTGGGAGCGCCTTGACTTAGTAATTATAAGTCCTAGGTTCGAGTCCCGTTCGGGGTAAAAAATGATTCATGTTTTCACATATGTAATGTGCTTGCTTGGTTATTTTATGACCCGAATGAGATTGGGAATTGAATTAAATGCTAAAATGAAGCCACTGAGTGAGGTTGGGGAATCTGTAATATGAACATAGTGGCATTCAGATAGAATGCGTTCATCCCTAAGTATAGCAGATATAAGCTATAAGGTTGGATTCCTTTTATACCTTCTGTGGTGTGTAGTTGGTAGCGCCTTGACTTAGTAATTATAAGTCCTAGGTTCGAGTCCAGGTCAGGGTAAAAAATGATTCATGTTTTCACATATGTAATGTGCTTGCTTGGTTATTGTATGACCCAAATGAGATTGGGAATTGAATTAAATGCTAAAATGAAGCCACGAGTGAGGTTGGGGAATCTGTAATATGAACATAGTGGCATTCAGATAGAATGCGTTCATCCCTAAGTATAGCAGATATAAGCTATAAGGATGGATTCCTTTTTTACCTTCTGTGTTGTGTAGTTGGTAGCGCCTTGACTTAGTAATTATAAGTCCTAGGTTCGAGTCCTTGTAGGGGCAAAAAAATGATTCATGTTTTCACATATGTAATGTGCTTATTTGATTATTGTCATGACCCGAATGAGATTGGGAATTGAATTAAATGCTAAAATGAAGCCACGAGTGAGGTTGGGGAATCTGTAATATGAACATAGTGGCATTCAGATAGAATGCGTTCATCCCTAAGTATAGCAGATATAAGCTATAAGGTTGGATTCCTTTTATACCTTCTGTGGTGTGTAGTTGGTAGCGCCTTGACTTAGTAATCATAAGTCCTAGGTTCGAGTCCCGGTCGGGGTAAAAAATGATTCATGTTTTCACATATGTAATGTGCTTGTTTGGTCATTGTCATGACCCGAATGAGATTGGGAATTGAATTAAATGCTAAAATGAAGCCACGAGTGAGGTTGGGGAATCTGTAATATGAACATAGTGGCATTCAGTTAGAATGCGTTCATTCCTAAGTATAGCAGATATAAGCTATAAGGTTGGATTCCTTTTATACCTTTTGTGGTGTAGTTGGTAGCGCTTTGACTTAGTAATCATAAGTCCTAGGTTCGAGTCCCGGTTGGGGTAAAATATGATTCATGTTTTCACATATGTAATGTGCTTATTTCGTAATTGTCATGGCCCGAATGAGATTGAGAATTGAATTAAACGCTAAAATGAAGCCTTGAGTGAGGTTGGGAATCTGTAATATGAACATAGTGGCATTCAGTTAGAATGCGTTCTTTCCTAAGTATAGCAGATATAAGCTATAAGGTTGGATTCCTTTTAACCTTCTGTGGTGGTACTTGGTAGCGCCTTGACTTAGTAATCATAAGTCCTAGGTTCGAGTACCGGTCGGGGTAAAAAATGATTCATGTTTTCACATATGTAATGTGCTTATTTGATAATTTCATGGCCCGAATGAGATTGGGAATTGAATTAAATGCTAAAATGAAGCCACGAGTGAGGTTGGGGAATCTGTAATATGAACATAGTGGCATTCAGTTAGAATGCGTTCATTCCTAAGTATAGCAGATATAAGCTATAAGGTTGGATTCCTTTTAACCTTCTGTGGTGTAGTGGTAGCGCCTTGACTTAGTAATCATAAGTCCTAGATTCGAGTCCCGGTCGGGGTAAAAAAATGTCTCATATATATATATATATATATATATATATATATATATATATATATATATATATATATATATATATATATATATATATATATGTATACATGTATACATGTATATATATATATATATATATATATATATATATATATATATATATATATATATATATATATATATATATATATATATATATATATATATATATATATATATATATATATATATATATATATATATATATATATATATATATATATATATATATATATATATATATATATATATATATATATATATATATATATATATATATATATATATATATATATATATATATATATATATATATATATATATATATATATATATATATATATATATATATATATATATATATATATATATATATATATATATATATATATATATATATATATATATATATATATATATATATATATATATATATATATATATATATATATATATATATATATATATATATATATATATATATATATATATATATATATATATATATATATATATATATATATATATATATATATATATATAATATATATATATATATATATATATATATATATATATATATATATATATATATATATATATATATATATATATATATATATATATATATATATATATATATATATATATATATATATATATATATATATATATATATATATATATATATATATATATATATATATATATATATATATATATATATATATATATATATATATATATATATATATATATATATATATATATTATATATATATATATATATATATATATATATATATATATATATATATATATATATATATATATATATATATATATATATATATATATATATATATATATATATATATATATATATATACATGTATATATATATATATATATATATATATATATATATATATATATATATATATATATATATATATATATATATATATATATATATATATATATATATATATATATATATATATATATATATATATATATATATATATATATATATATATATATATATATATATATATATATATATATATATATATATATATATATATATATATATATAAATATATATATATATATATAATATATATATATATATATATATATATATATATATATATATATATATATATATATATATATATATATATATATATATATATATATATATATAAATATATATATATATATATATATATATATATATATATATATATATATATATATATATATATATATATATATATATATATATATATATATATATATATATATATATATATATATATATATATATATATATATATATATATATATATATATATATATATATATATATATATATATATATATATATATATATATATATATATATATATATATATATATATATATATATATATATATATATATATATATATATATATATATAAATATATATATATATATGTATATATATATATATATATATATATATATATATATATATATATATATATATATATATATATATATATATATATATATATATATATATATATATATATATATATATATATATATATATATATATATATATATATATATATATATATATATATATATATATATATATATATATATATATATATATATATATATATATATATATATATATATATATATATATATATATATATATATATATATATATATATATATATATATATATATATATATATATATATATATATATATGTATATATATATATATATATATATATATATATATATATATATATATATATATATTATATATATATATATATATATATATATATATATATATAAATATATATATTTATATATATATATATATATATATATATATATATATATATATATATATATATATATATATATATATATATATATATATATATATATATATATATATATGCATATATATATATATATATATATATATATATATATATATATATATATATATATATATATATATATATATATATATATATATATATATATATATATATATATATATATATATATATATATATATATATATATATATATATATATATATATATATATATATATATATATATATATATATATATATATATATATATATATATATATATATATATATATATATATATATATATATATATATATATATATATATATATATGGCTCATGGTAACAGCCGCCCGTTGCGATACTACAGCTGAAGGTTTTTGTAACTTAAATAGTTCTGTCCAGGGCAGTTCGATGTTAAGTTTTCCTTCAGTTATGGTTCTTTTTCTATGCCTACAGCTACACTGAATATTCTTGGATATTCACCACACATCTTTTATTATCCCTTCACATCTGACAAGTCATCACACTTTCCATCTCTATTTCTCTTTATGCATTTTTCGTGCCCAGGCCCGATGAGGGCTGTTTTATTTTATATATTTTTTTTTTTTGTCCCGTCCTGGTGTCACAATCATAAAAAAAAAATATGCATGTATATATATATTCATGTATATATATATATATATATATATATATATATATATATATATATATATATATATATATATATATATATATATATATATATATATATATATATATATATATATATATATATATATATATATATATATATATATATATATATATATATATATATATATATATATATATATATATATATATATATATATATATATATATATATATATATATATATATATATATATATATATATATATATATATATATATATATATATATATATATATATATATATATATATATATATATATATATATATATATATATATATATTATATATATATATATATATTTATATATATATATATATATATATATATATATATATATATATATATATATATATATATATATATATATATATATATATATATATATATATATATATATGTATATATATATATATATATATATATATATATATATATATATATATATATATATATATATATATATATATATATATATATATATATATATATATATATATATATATATATATATATATATATATATACATGTATATATATTCATGTATATATATTCACATATATATATATATATATATATATATATATATATATATATATATATATATATATATATATATATATATATATATATATATATATATATATATATATATATATATATATATATATATATATATATATATATATATATATATATATATATATATATATATATATATATATAAATATATATATAAATATATATATATATATATATATATATATATATATATATATATATATATATATATATATATATATATATATATATATATATATATATATATATATATACATATGCTTGTGTGTGTAAGCATGACACCTCGATGAGCAGAAATAAGAATAAAAATTATAAATAAAGAAAACGACAGGCTGAAAGAAATGGCAAAGTAATGAGGTTCAAGAAAAATGGCTCCACTAGCCCGAAGATAAGAATAGACTAGATTTTTGAAAGACGAATGGGTATAAGAGTTAGGAGCGGCAGAAGTAGGAAAAGAATTGTATATTTACAGGTGGAAGAAAAAGAAATGTCACTGCAACAACCATTGATAGTGTAGTCATCTTCTTGTTACACATTTATGATAAGGTTGCCTCCCATGTCTTATGGAGCCTCATTGACATGTTTGGATGCAACTCGCCAAGTTATCAGAACAGGGATGGAAATAAGGGAAGATTCAAGATGTATCATGAGCTGGGTAATGTTTCAAGTACTTTACGTACATAGCAGTGGCTAAGGCGTTTGGTCGGCAGTTGGATGGTAAAATTGGTCATTATTTAAAGCTTGCCAAACTGGAGCGTACTGAAAAGATGAGACACTGGTTGAAGAGTGATGTGAAAAAGACTGCAGACTAGGGGAGCCATTTCATTTGCAAACCCCTTAAAGAACCTTCCAGGGATACCATTATGTCTTGATGCCTTGTTCATCTTCTGAGAAGTGAACAGTGTAGACTCTGCGTTGAAATAAATAGAAGAGAACATATGGTTAGAAAGGAACAAAGTACAAGGATTAAGTGCTCTGGAAATGCTTATGGAAGAGTTAGCAAACAAATGAAAGCCAAAAATGAGAGGCTTTGTCAGTGCTAGATCAAGCTATAGAACGATCAGAATAAATAAAAGCCGGAAAGCTTGACTTACAGGACTCTTTGGATACCTTTTTGGCTTAGGATGAAAAACATCAGGCCAGCAACTTTATTTCTTAGAAAGGAAGCTTTAAGCCTACAAATTATAGCAGAACAGCAAATTTGTCTGTAATAAAAGTAGAGTGAATTAAATCAGAAGGAGAGGCATGATATGACTGATATGCCTGACCCCTGACCTAAATAATCATGAATCAGACAATGTTAAACCAAGGATTAGAAAGAGAGAAAGTTTTGATAGAGTAGGTTATGCACTCCTCCTTTACCGAGGTTACAGGCTACAGGTTTGAGAGCAGTAATAATAGAAAATCAAAGCAACACAATTCACCGCATTAAGTGTGCTTGTAGTTTCAAAGATGGTGCAGGGTAGGAGAGTTCACTGGTGAGGGAGTGAAAATAGAAGGGATTGAGATCAAAAGGTGGTCAGAATTACCAACTGTGGGATGTACAGAATGTGAATAGTTTGTGCGATTAGAAGTAAAGGACATATTATTATTTACTTCAAATAATGAGTGACAAAAAAGCAAGGGCCTCATTTCTCTTCAAATGGGTGTTAGTAGAATGAAGCCAATTGCAGTAGTGTACACTGAAGTCTTCGAAGTAGAGAGTTTTTGCAAATGGGTAAAGCGACAACAAGGACTCATGGTAAGAGAAGTATTCAAAGAAGTACGAAAGGTCAGTGGAGTTAGGAGTGGCAGTAGCACATGTGCAGACAAATTTTGATAGTGGAAAGCTAGATCCTTATCCAGAGAACATCGTATTAATAAGATTCAAGATCCACGAACCTAGTGGAATTGAGAATACAAGTCATATTGAGAAATTCTGAATGGGCTAGTAGACACATGGCTAGACATTGTGAGGTGGGGAAGTTTTTGTTTTATCTAAGGGGGCTCAGTTTCTGAACTCGGTTAGGAGTTCAGAGATCTCCAAGAGACTAAAATCCTTACTTGCACACCTCCCCTAATACCAGTAATCGGTTAATGAGACTCAGAATTCAGCTTTCTTTTAATTTTAGAAAGCACAATCAAAATTAAAAGATTTGATTTTATGGAATGTAGCTTCGAATCCCGGAGGTAGTGAGCACGATTCCCGGCACCACAAACGGATGCCAAGACTTTGACCTCAACTCAAAGATCACCTCTGTCACACGGGCATAGTAGAATAGAGGACACTGCAACTGCAAAAACAGAAACGATATATCATTAATAATGTGAAACTACGGGCGAGAACACGCAAAGAATGAGTTTCAATTTATATCTACCAGATGAAAATATAATCGTTTATTACCGGTTGACAAGAAACATTTACGCTACATATATATATATATATATATATATATATATATATATATATATATATATATATATATATATATATATATATATATATATATATATATATATATATATATAGATATATATATATATGTATATATATATATATATATATATATATATATATATATATATATATATATATATATATATATATATATATATATATATATATATATATATATATATATATATATATATATATATATATATATATATATATATATATATATATATATATATATATATATATATATATATATATATATATATATATATATATATATATATATATATATACATATATATATATATATATATATATATATATATATATATATATATATATATATATATATATATATATATATATATATATATATATATATATATATATATATATATATATATATATATATATATATATATATATATATATATATATATATATATATATATATATATATATATATATATATATATATATATATATATATATATATATATATATATATATATATATATATATATATATATATATATATATATATATATATATATATATATATATATATATATATATATATATATATATATATATATATATATATATATATATATATATATATATATATATATATATATATATATATATATATATATATATATATATATATATATATATATATATATATATATATATATATATATATATATATATATATATATATATATATATATATATATATATATATATATATATATATATATATATATATATATATATATATATATATATATATATATATATATATATATATATATATATATAAATATATATATATATATATATACACACACACACACACACACACACTAGGGTTGTAGACCTGATAAGAAAGCTTGGAGTAGTATGTGGTCCTGAGGATATTGTAAACATACACCAACTAGGTAAATATTCGAGGGAAGGAAAGCCGAGACCAACAAAAGTAACCTTTGAGAGAGGGGAAACATGTAGGGAAAGATTGTTGAGAAAAAAAAGTCTAAAAGACCTTCAAGAATTCAAAGAAGTGTTCATTAGACAATACAGAACACAGGAAGAGATGGGAAAGATCAAAAACTTGTTGCAAGAGGCAAGAAGGTTAAATGATGAAAGAAATGAAGAAGAGAAGAAAAATTTTCATTACAGAGTTCTTCCAGACAAAGGGGAGATAAAGAAGATAATGACAGAAGATCAGGGGATGGGGCCTCATTAAGATTGTTATACACAAATGCTGATGGATTAGCTGGTAAGGCAGTAGAATTAAAAGATAGGATTCACAACAGTAAGGCAGATATAGTAGCAATTACAGAGACTAAGTTGAGTGAGGACATAAACAGTGTCACAGTTTTTCCTAAGGGTTTCAGAATACTAAGGGTTGAAAGATCTGAGAGGACTGGTGGAGGGATAGCACTGCTCATAAGTGAAAGGATTCAAGTTGAAGAAATAAACTTGGCTATAGAAAGTGAGTTCAAGGAATTTCTTGTTGTTCGCATAAATACTGGGTCAGAGAGCATTATAATAACTGTTGTATACAACCCACCAAGGAACCAAAATAGGCTTGAAGTTTATGAGGAAAGTCATATAGGTACTATTGAAGTCATAAACTCAGTTGTTAACATGGCAAGGGAAAAAAAATGTCGGATTTTGATTATGGGAGACTTTAATCATAAAGAGATAGATTGGATAAATCTTGACCCACACAGTGGTGAGGACTCATTCGGGGCAAGATTCCTAGATTGCGTACAAGGGAATTTCCTACACCAACATGTAATGGAACCAACAAGGGCCAGGGGTGGGGATGAGCCATCACTACTTGATCTAGTGTTCACAGATAATGTGTTGGATATTGAAAAAATTGAGTATGAACCACCAATTGGAAAGAGTGACCACTGTGTGTTGTTGATGGAGTATATAATTGAAGATATTCTTCCTGAGAGTAGAGGCACTGAGGACATGAGGAGGAACTATCGGAAAGGAGATTACATCAAAATGAATGAGTTTTTTGCAGTTATTGACTGGAGAACCTTATTTTACAACAAATCTGTACAAGAAATGTTTGACATCTTTTGTGAGAAATATGGGAAGATAGTAGATTGCTGCATACCTGTCACCAAAGTAGGCGTAATTCATGCCAGAGAGAAATGGTTCGATAATGGGTGTAAAAGAGCTAAGGAGTGGAGAGACAAATGCTGGAAAAGGTATAGGAGGAGAAAAAACATAAATGCCTGGCAAACCTACAAAAGAGCAAGAAATGACTACCTAAGTAAAAGGAGAGAGGCAGAGAGAGACTATGAGAGGGACATCACCAGGAAGGCTAAAGAAATCCCAAGCTTTTCCACAGCTTTATCAGAGGAAAACTGAAGGTAAAAGAACAGGTTTTAAGGCTAAAGAGAGCGGATGGAAGCATCACTGAGACGGATGAAGAGATCTGCAAAGAATTGAACAAGGAGTTTCAGTCAGTATTTACAGTAGAAAATACCCCACCCCCTCAGATTGCAGTGATAGAAGCTCAAGGGCTGGTATTAGAGATCATCAACCTTACAGCCACAGAGGTATGCAAAGCGCTGATGGATTTAGATGTTCATAAAGCTACAGGTCCCGATGACATATCCCCTCATGTGCTTAAAAAATGCGCAAACACAATATCAGTGGCACTAAGTATCATATTTAAGGAGTCACTGGAGTCGGGGGAGATTCCAAGATGCTGGACACAAACAAATGTGATACCTATCTTCAAAAAGGGAAGGAGGGATACGGCTCTGAACTATAGACCAGTTTCCTTGACCAGCATAGTTTGCAAAGTTATGGAGAAACTACTAAGGAAACATATCTCTCTTCACTTGGAATCCTTCAACTTTTTGTCAGTGAGGCAACATGGCTTCAGAGAAGGTAGATCAACAGTAACAAACTTATTAGAATTTTATGATGAGGTAAGCCAAATCTTACAGGAAAGAGAGGGCTGGGCAGATTGCATATTCCTAGACTTCCAGAAAGCGTTTGACACTGTTCCACATGGGAGACTTATTAGGAAGCTGCAATCAATGGCTAGAATAGGTGGAAATGTTTTGGAATGGATAAAAACTTACTTAGAAGGAAGGGAACAGAGGGTTAGAGTAAGACACTCAGTGTCTGAATGGAGAAGAGTTAGTAGTGGAGTTCCACAGGGTTCAGTTTTAGGGCCACTTTTGTTCCTTGTATATGTAAATGACCTACCAGAGTCTGTAAATTCATTCATGAATATGTTTGCAGATGATGCAAAGATTGTCATATTGAAGTCATAAACTCAGTTGTTAACATGGCACGGGAGAGAAAATATAGGATTTTGATTATGGGAGCTTTTAATCATAAAGAGATAGATTGGATAAATCTTGACCCACACAGTGGTGAGGACTCATTAGGGGCAAGATTCCTAGATTGCGTACAAGGGAATTTCCTACACCAACATGTAATGGAACCAACGAGGGCCAGGGGTGGGGATGATCCATCACTACTTGATCTAGTATTCACAGATAATGTGTTGGATATTGAAAAAATTGAGTATGAACTACCAAATGGAAAGACTGACCATTGTGTATTGTTGATGGAGTATATCATTGAAGATATTCTGCCTGAGAGTAGAGGCACTGAGAACATGAGGAGGAACTATCCGAAAGGAGATTACATCAAAATGAATGAGCTTTTTGCAGTTATTGACTGGAGAACCTTATTTTACAACAAATCTGTACAAGAAATGTATGACATCTTTTGTGAGAAATATGGGAAGATAGTAGATTGCTGCATACCTGTCACCAAAGTAGGTGTAACTCAAGCCAGAGAGAAATGGTTCGAAAATGAGTGCAAAAGAGCTAAGGAGTGGAGAGACAAATGCTGGAAAAGGTATAGGAGGAGAAAAAACATAAATACCTGAAAAACCTACAAAAGAGCAAGAAATGACTACCTAAGTAAAAGAAGAGAGGCAGAGAGAGACTATGAGATGGACATCACCAGGAAGGCTAAAAAAATTCCCAAGCTTTTCCACAACTTTATCAGAGGAAAACTGAAGGCAAAAGAACAAGTTTTAAGGTTTAAGAGTGGATGGAAGCATCACTGAGACGGATGAAGAGATCTGCAAAGAGTTGAGCAAGGAGTTTCAGTTAGTATTTACAGTAGAAAATGCCCACCCCCTCAGATTGCAGAGATAGAAGCTCAAGGGCCGGCATTAGAGAACATCAATCTTACAGCCACAGAGGTATGCAAAGCGCTGATGGAGTTAGATGTTCATAAAACTACAAGTTCTGATGATATATCCCCTCATGTACTTAAAAAATGCGCAAACTCAATATCAGTGGCACTAAGTATCATATTTAAAAAGTCACTGGAGTCAGGGGAGATTCCAAGATTCTGGAAACAAGCAAACCTGATACCTATCTTCAAAAAGGGAAGGAGGGATACAGTTCTGAACTATAGACTAGTTTCCTTGACCAGCATAGTTTGCAAAGTTTTGGAGAAACTGCTAAGGAAACATATCTCTCTTCACTTGGAATCCTTCAACTTTTTGTCAGTGAGGCAACATGGTTTCAGAGAAGGTAGATCAACAGTAACAAACTTATTAGAATTTATGATGAGGTAAGCCGAATATTACAGGAAAGAGAGGGCTGGGCAGATTGCATATTCCTAGACTTCCAGAAAGCGTTTGACACTGTTCCACATGGGAGACTTATTAGGAAGCTGCAAACAATGGCTAGAATAGGTGGAAATGTCTTGGAATGGATAAAAGCTTACTTAGAAGGAAGTGAACAGAGGGTTAGAGTAAGACACTCAGTGTCTGAATGGAGAAGAGTTAGTAGTGGAGTTCCACAGGGTTCAGTTTTAGGGCCATTTTGTTCCTTGTATATGTAAATGACCTACCAGAGTCTGTAAATTCATTCATAAATATGTTTGCAGATGATGCAAAGATTATGAAGAAATTAGCAAACGAGAACAATGGTAGAGAACTTCAGGAAGATCTAAATAGTCTGCATGAGTGGTGAAAAAAGTGGCTAATGAAATCAATACTTCAAAATGTAAGGTAATGAGAATGGGTACAAGTGCAAGAAGGCCCAAGCTTGACTACTCGGTGGCTGGAGTACAGCTTCAAGAGACAGAAAATGAGAAAGATCTAGGAGTAAACATGCTGGCAGATTTATCTCCAGAAATACATATAAATGGCATAGTAAGGGCAGCATATGCCTTCTTATCAAATGTAAGGGTAGCCTTCAGGCACATGGACAAGGAAATGTTCAGATATATTTATGTAACCTATGTGAGGCCAAAACTCGAATATGCAGGCCCCTTTTGGAATCCGCACTTGAAAGAGCACATAGCTAAGCTTGAAAAAGTTCAAAGACATGCCACGAAACTGGTGCCAGGAATACGTAAGCTCAGTTATGATGAGAGGCTGAGGGAATTAGACTTACCATCACTCGAAGCTAGAAGATTGAGGGGGGATATGGTGACAGTCTTTAAATTCCTTCATGGTTATGATGGAGTGGATAGGGATCGATATTTTGATATGGCTGGCTCTAGAACTAGAGGTCATAGTTTGAAGCTTCGTAAGGAAACTTCTTTGCAGAATGTAAGGAAATACTTTTTCAGTGTAAGAGTAGTTGATAATTGGAATTCGCTAAGCGAGGAGGTAGTTAATGCTATCTCAATCCATAGTTTTAAGGACAGGTATGATAAGTATCACTAAGTATAAAATGGAACCGATCAGGAGACGGGAAGATACGAGCATTGGGCTCTTTCCCGTAAACGCAATTAGGTAATCACAATTAGGTAATCACCAAGCACACATACAATGGAACTGCATTGTCCATATAGATAAGGTTATCAATGGCGTACATTTTCTCTCATTGACAATTATATAAAAAACGTAAATAAGGGATACTATTATAATGAGTTTCCTCCAACGGCTTTTTCTCTCAGTTAAAAGTAAATGATAACATACGTCAGGGAATATTCTTAATATATGGTACTGTAATTGGCGTCTTTAAGTTTTCAAAGCACGTATGATTTTAAATTATATATATATATATATATATATATATATATATATATATATATATATATATATATATATATATATATATATATATATATATATATATATATATATATATATATATATATATATATATATATATATATATATATATATATATATATATATATATATATATGTATGTATGTATGTATGTATGTATATATATATATATATATATATATATATATATATATATATATATATATATATATATATATATATATATATATATATATATATATATATATATATATATATATATATATATATATATATATATATATATATATATATATATATATATATATATATATATATATATATATATATATATATATATATATATATATATATATATATATATATATATATATATATATATATATATATATATATATATATATATATATATATATATATATATATATATATATATATATATATATACATATATATATATTTATATATATATATATATATATATATATATATATATATATATATATATATATATATATATATATATATATATATATATATATATATATATATATATATATATATATATATATATATATATTTATTTATATATATATATATATATATATATATATATATATATATATATATATATATATATATATATATATATATATATATATATATTTTTTTTTTTTTTTTTTTGCGAGGTGTTTCTTTCCCATAAATCTTTATTTATAAAATGTTCTCACTGAGAATAGGTATGTTACTCCTTTTCACCCTGGCACCTAAATATTTGATATATGTATAATTGATAAATCAAATAGACAAAGGATATAATTTTGATGTAATGCACCAGATGTAATGCATTATGACAGGGAAGAAGAGAGCTGGTTTATTCTTCCTTTCAAGATATCTATATTCATTGCACAGCAAGTAATCTTGCATCATCGTTCCTTGAATTACTCTGTTTTATTTCAAACTATATACTGCATACCACTTGGAGGTTTTGTTTCATAGTCAACAATTATTATTTTATTGTTTAGATCTAAAATACTAATGTAGATGCTTAAAAGCATTTGTTTGTTATCTCTTAAGTAGTGATTTAATTTCTAGTGAATGAATTGCAATGGGAATTGCAGACATTTTATTATCACTGGTATACACAAAGTAATTTTTCTTGAGAGAAGTTTTGTTGTTGTGTATGTGGTGGGAGTTTAGTAGCGACTAATCTCTGAGTAATAAATACATGTTGTTTTTAACATTTCAAGAGTTTTCTTCAATGCCTTCCACAAGTGTCTAGCAATAAGAGCATTCCACAAGTAGCAACATTGCCTGGAGTGATGACCAGGAAATTTTTCAAGTAAGTCAATTTATTGTCAGTAACCTAGGTTTGGTTATCTTAATTGACAGAAAAATTAACTCTCAGTGGTGAAGATCCCACTGGTACATTCTGCATATATATAACCAATGAAGTGCTGTTCAGCACTAAGTAGTAAAAGTTCCTACATGTATGGACACTTGTGT
>JAXCGZ010022907.1:37500-47500 GCA_037179515.1 Halocaridina rubra
AGAGGTTTAGTAAACCTTATAATAATTATTTTTATTTATTAATTTTCTAATTTATTCGTTATTTTCAGTACATTTACTAATCTTGATTATTCATATGTGTATTTGTATATTTTGGCCGCAGTAGCTCAGTGGTTAGAGCACACGACTCGAGAAGTGACAAACCCCGTGTTCGATCCCAACGCAAGGCGTAAGGAAGGATATCTCGCCTTATTTCGCCTGTTTCAATCTGCAAATGTCCACCCCCTTTCGAATGAGGATTAATATTGACACATAGAGGCAGAATATTATGTCTGCATCTTTATTTATTTATTAAGTAACTTAGATATTTTTGGTTATATATATATATATATATATATATATATATATATATATATATATATATATATATATATATATATATATATATATATATATATATATATATATATATATACATATATATATATATATATATATATATATATATATATATATATATATATATATATATATATATATATATATATATATATATATATATATATATATATATATATATATATATATATATATATATATATATATATATATATATATATATAAATATATATATATATATATAATATATATATATATATATATATATATATATATATATATATATATATATATATATATATATATATATATATATATATATATATATATATATATATATATATATATATATATATATATATATATATATATATATATATATATATGATGTGTGTGTGTGTGTGTGTGTGTGTGTGTGTGTGTGTGTGTGTGTGTGTGTGTGTGTGTGTGTGTGTGTGTGTGTGTGTGTGTGTGTGTGTCTATCTTAATTTTTACCAATTTATCTATGTATTTCAGTATATTTATTTATTAGTTATTCTATTTATTTTTAGAATATTTTTTCTTTTGCTTATTCATTGAAGTATTTTTAGTATATTTCAATTATTCATATTATTCATGCATATTAGTATAGTTATTTATTCATCTTATTTATTTGTATATTTTTGGGTATGTTTCTTTATGTTATTCATTGAGTTATTTTTAATAATGCATAGCAAATGATTAGTTCATGTATTTTTATTGTATTTATAGTTCTTATCTGTTCGTGTTTTTTAGCATATACATTTATTCATATTATTTATGTATTCTCATGCTAATATATTTTTTATATTTATTTAATCCTGTTTTTTTAATATATTTATATATTTATTTCAGATATTTGCATTTTAGTTTATCTATTTATTCTACTATATATAAAAGTATATTTAGATGTTTACGTTTTTGCTACACTGTAAAATCTAGTTTGCAAGAGATAGATGCGAATATTTAATGATTTTTAACATGTTCACGGTTTCGTGGTTCAGTCGTAACTGATCACTCTGACTGACAGGGACCCAATGCCAGCGGGTTGCCAATTAGGCTTTTATTTTATAACTACATCTCGTATTCCTTGAATATTGGAATATCTTCTTACTTTTTTGTATTCTAATTTTAAATGTATCATATTTTTCAAGCTTTGTTCCCTATTTCAGATTTTTATTCCACAGAAAATACCTGATATGTAGGTGGAAGTAAGAGGGAGGTGAGAGATAGTATGTTTGTGAAGAGAAAGAGGGATGTACTTGCAAATGAGTGTGGTAAATATAGTGTTTGGAAGACAAGGAGTGGTTCATTAGGTAAGTAGTGTGTTTGGAGTTGAGAGAGGGTGAGAAACATAGGAAGTGGCTCCTTGGAAATTGAAGAGATGAGTAGGTGTGTGGCGGAATGGAAGGAAGAATCATCTCAAATAATACTGGCTAAAATGATACTAGGATTCGAGGTTTGGGAGTTTGTAAGTGCATATAGCCCTGGCAGTGAAAGAAGTGAGGAAGAAAGAGAAGAATATTGGATGAAATTGAACGAGTGTGTGTGGAAGACTTGGGAATGAATGTGAATGTGAAGGTGATGAGGGATTTGAATGCTAGAGTAAGGAATGAGCCAATGGATGGTGCAATTGGGAAGAATGGATTACTTGGTAGGAATGAGAGTGGAGTGAGAATGATAGAAATGTGTACTGAGTGAGAGAGAGAGAGAGAGAGAGAGAGAGAGAGAGAGAGAGAGAGAGAGAGAGAGAGAGAGAGAGAGAGAGAGAGAGAGAGAGAGAGAGAGAGAGAGAGAGAGAGAGAGAGAGACCGTTGATTGACCGTTGATTGGAAGAGTAGCTGACATAGCATTAATGAATTATGTTGTGGTGACAGGAGGGTGACTGGAAGAGAATTGAGTGTGAATGTACTGAGAGGAGCTAGTGGTGGAATATCTGATCATTATTTAGTGGAAAGTAGAGTTAGTTTGGGAAAAAAGTGGAGAAAGAGAAGAAGAGAGAGAGAGGAAGAGAGGTGATAAAAGTAAGTGAATTGAATAAAAAGGAGAAAGACTAAGAATATGAGGCTAGTCTGAAGAGTGTGAAAGAGAAAGTGGAAGAGGGAGTGAAAGAAGAATAGAGTTGTTTCAAGGAGGAAGTTATGAAGTTTGAAGATGCATTGTATGAAAGGAGGCTAACGCGTGGAAGTAAAAGGAAAGGTAGTGAATGGTGGAATGAGGAGGTGAGTGCAGTAGTGGCTGAAAAGAAGCAGGCATTTGAGGTATGGTTGCAAATAAGTAATGTTAAGGCGTATGAAAGATATAGTGCAAAGAGAAGCTTAGTGGAACACGTGGTGAAGGAGGCTAAGAGAAAAGCGGCTGTAAGGTGGGTAGTGTAGGAGCTTGTCTGAGAGCTTTGAAAGGAACAAAAAGAGGTTTTGGAAGGAAGCGTGTGTGTGTGTGTGTGTGTGTGTGTATATATATATATATATAAATATATATATATATATATATATATATATATATATATATATATATATATATATATATATATATATATATATATATATATATATATATATATATATATATATATATATATATATATATATATATATATATATATATATATATATATATATATATATATATATATATGTGTGTGTGTGTGTGTGTGCGTGTGATTACCTAATTGTGATTACCTAATTGTCTTTACGGGAAAGAGCCCAAAGCTCGTATCTTCCCGTCTCCTGATCGGTTCCATTTTATACTTAGTGATACTTATCATACCTGTCCTTAAAACTATGGATAGAGATAACATTAACTACCTCCTCGCTTAGTGTGTGTGTGTGTGTGTGTGTGTGTGTGTGTGTGTGTGTGTGTGTGTGTGTGTGTGTGTGTGTGTCTGTCTGTCTGTCTGTCTGTGTGTGTGTGTGTGTGTGTGTGTGAGTGTGTGTGTGTGTATGTGTGTGTGTGTATGTGTGTGTGTTTGTTTGTGTGCGTGTGTATGTGTGTGTGTCTGATTACCTAATTGTGCATACGGGAAAAAGCCCAAAGCTCGTATCTTCCCGTCTCCTGTGTGTGATTACCTAATTGTGATTACCTAATTGTGTTTACGGGAAAGAGCCCAAAGCTCGTATCTTCCCGTCTCCTGATCGGTTCCATTTTTAGACTTAGTGATACTTATCATACCTGTCCTTAAAACTATGGATTGAGGTAGCATTAACTACCTCCTCGCTTAGCGAATTCCAATTATCAACTACTCTTACACTGAAAAAGTATTTCCTTACATCCTGCAAACAAGTTTTCTTCCGAAGCTTCAAACTATGACTTCTAGTTCTAGAGCCAGCCATATCGAAATATCGATCCCTATCCACTCTATCATAACCATGAAGGAATTTAAAGACTGTCACCATATCCCCCCTTACTCTTCTAGCTTCGAGTGATGGCAAGTCTAATTCCCTCAGCCTCTCATCATAACCGAGATTGCGTATTTCTGGCACCAGTTTCGTGGCATGTCTTTGAACTTTTTCAAGCTTAGCTATGTGCTTTTTCAAGTGCGGATTCCAAAAGGGGGCTGCATATTCGAGTTTTGGCCTCACATAGGTTACATAAATATTTCTGAACATTTCCTTGTCCATGTGCCTGAAGGCTACCCTTACATTTGATAAGAATGCATATGCTGCCCTTACTACGCCATTTATATGTATTTCTGGAGACAAATCTGCCAATATGTTTACTCCTAGATCTCTCTCATTTTCTGTCTCCTGAAGTTGTACTCCAGCCACCGAGTAGTCAAGCTTGGGCCTTCTTGCACTTGTACCCATTCTCATTACCTTACATTTTGAGGTATTGAATTTCATTAGCCACTTTTCTGACCACTCATGCAGATTATTTAGATCCTCCTGAAGTTCTCTACCATTGTTCTCGTTTTTTACTTTCTTCACAATCTTTGCATCATCTGCAAACATATTCATGAATGAATTTACAGACTCTGGTAGGTCATTTACATATACAAGGAACAAAAGTGGCCCTAAAACTGAACCCTGTGGAACTCCACTACTAACTCTTCTCCATTCAGACACTGAGTGTCTTACTCTAACCCTCTGTTCCCTTCCTTCTAAGTAAGTTTTTATCCATTCCAAGACATTTCCACCTATTCTAGCCATTGATTGCAGCTTCCTAATAAGTCTCCCATGTGGAACAGTGTCAAACGCTTTCTGGAAGTCTAGGAATATGCAATCTGCCCAGCCCTCTCTTTCCTGTAAGATTTGGCTTACCTCATCATAAAATTCTAATAAGTTTGTTACTGTTGATCTTCCTTCTCTGAAGCCATGTTGCCTCACTGACAAAAAGTTGAAGGATTCCAAGTGAAGAGAGATATGTTTCCTTAGTAGTTTCTCCATAACTTTGCAAACTATGCTGGTCAAGGAAACTGGTCTATAGTTCAGAGCCGTATCCCTCCTTCCCTTTTTGAAGATAGGTATCACATTTGCTTGTTTCCAGCATCTTGGAATCTCCCCCGACTCCAATGACTCCTTAAATATGATACTTAGTGCCACTGATTTTGTGTTTGCGCATTTTTTAAGCACATGAGGGGATATGTCATCAGGACCTGTAGCTTTATGAACATCTAAATCCATCAGCGCTTTGCATACCTCTGTGGCTGTAAGGTTGATGTTCTCTAATACCGGCCCTTGAGCTTCTATCACTGCAATCTGAGGGGGTGGGGTATTTTCTACTGTAAATACTGACTGAAACTCCTTGTTCAATTCTTTGCAGATCTCTTCGTCCGTCTCAGTGATGCTTCCATCCGCTCTCTTTAGCCTTAAAACCTGTTCTTTTACCTTCAGTTTTCCTCTGATAAAGCTGTGGAAAAGCTTGGGATTTTCTTTCGCCTTCCTGGTGATGTCCCTCTCATAATCTTTCTCTGCCTCTCTCCTTTTACTTAGGTAGTCATTTCTTGCTCTTTTGTAGGTTTGCCAGGCATTTATGTTTTTTCTCCTCCTATACCTTTTCCAGCATTTGTCTCTCCACTCCTTAGCTCTTTTACACCCATTATCGAACCATTTCTCTCTGGCATGAATTACACCTACTTTGGTGACAGGTATGCAGCAATCTACAATCTTCCCCTATTTCTCACAAAAGATGTCATACATTTCTTGTACAGATTTGTTGTAAAATAAGGTTCTCCAGTCAATAACTGCAAAAAGCTCATTCATTTTGATGTAATCTCCTTTCTGATAGTTCCTCCTCATGTCCTCAGTGCCTCTACTCTCAGGAAGAATGTCTTCAATGATATACTCCATCAACAACACACAGTGGTCACTCTTTCCAATTGGTGGTTCATACTCAATATTTTCAATATCCAACACATTATCTGTGAACACCAGATCAAGTAGTGATGGCTCATCCCCACCCCTGGCTCTTGTTGGTTCCATTACATGTTGGTGTAGGAAATTCCCTTGTACGCAATCTAGGAATCTTGCCCCAAAGGAGTCCTCACCACTGTGTGGGTCAAGATTTATCCAATCTATCTCTTTATGATTAAAGTCTCCCATAATCAAAATCCTACATTTTTTCTCCCGCGCCATGTTAACAACTGAGTTTATGACTTCAATCGTACCTATATGACTTTCCTCATAAATTTCAAGCCTATTTTGGTTCCTTGGTGGGTTGTATACAACAGTTATTATAATGCTCTCTGACCCAGTATTTATGCGAGCAACAAGAAATTCCCTGAACTCACTTTCTATAGCCAAGTTTATCTCTTCAACTTGAATCCTCTCACTTATGAGCAGTGCTATCCCTCCACCAGTCCTCTCAGATCTTTCGACCCTTAGTATTCTGAAGCCCTTAGGAAAAACTGTGACACTGTTTATGTCCTCACTCAACTTAGTCTCTGTAATTGCTACTATATCTGCCTTACTGTTGTGAATCCTATCTTTTAATTCTACTGCCTTACCAGCTAATCCATCAGCATTTGTGTATAACAATCTTAATGAGGCCCCATCCCCTGATCTTCTGTCATTATCTTCTTTATCTCCCCTTTGTCTGGAAGTATTCCGTAACGAAAATTTTTCTTCTCTTCTTCATTTCTTCCATCATTTAACCTTCTTGCCTCTTGCAACAAGTTTTTGATCTTTCCCATCTCTTCCTGTGTTCTGTATCGTCTAATGAACACTTCTTTGCATTCTTGAAGGTCTTTTAGACTTTTTTTTCTCAACAATATTTCCCTACATGTCTCCCCTCTCTCAAAGGTTACTTTTGTTGGTCTCGGCTTTCCTTCCCTCGAATATTTACCTAGTTGGTGTATGTTTACAATATCCTCAGGACCACATACTACTCCAAGCTTTCTTATCAGGTCTACAACCCTAGCTTTATTTTCTTCAAGTCTCCCCTGCCATGTTGGCTCCTGGGATTCACTTATGCCTGAGATTACCACTGTCTTCTCCTTATCAAGTGCCTGTCTGTGTGTGTGTACGTGTGATTACCTAATTGATTACCTAATTGTGTTTACGGAAAAGAGCCCAAAGCTCGTATCTTCCCGTCTCCTGATCGGTTCCATTTTAAACTTAGTGATACTTATCATACCTTGCCTTAAAACTATGGATTGAGATAGCATTAACTACCTCCTCGCTTAGCGAATTCCAATTATCAACTACTCTTACACTGAAAAAGTATTTCCTTACATCTTGCAAAGAAGTTTTCTTACGAAGCTTCAAACTATGACCTCTAGTTCTAGAGCCAGCCATATCAAAATATCGATCCCTATCCACTCTATCATAACCATGAAGGAATTTAAAGACTGTCACCATATCCCCCCTCACTCTTCTAGCTTCGAGTGATGGTAAGTCTAATTCCCTCAGCCTCTCATCATAACTGAGATTGCGTATTTCTGGCACCAGTTTCGTGGCATGTCTTTGAACTTTTTCAAGCTTAGCTATGTGCTTTTTCAAGTGCGGATTCCAAAAGGGGGCTCATATTCGAGTTTTGGCCTCACATAGGTTGCATAAATATTTCTGAACATTTCCTTGTCCATGTGCCTGAAGGCTACCCTTACATTTGATAAGAATGCATATGCTGCCCTTACTATGCCATTTATATGTATTTCTGGAGACAAATCTGCCAGTATGTTTACTCCTAGATCTCTCTCATTTTCTGTCTCTTGAAGTTGTACTCCAGCCACCGAGTAGTCAAGCTTGGGCCTTCTTGCACTTGTACCCATTCTCATTACCTTACACTTTGACGTATTGAATTTCATTAGCCACTTTTCTGACCACTCATGCAGATTATTTAGATCCTCCTGAAGTTCTCTACCATTGTTTTCGTTTTTTACTTTCTTCTCAATCTTTGCATCATCTGCAAACATATTCATGAATGAATTTACAGACTCTGGTAGGTCATTTACATATACAAGGCACAAAAGTGGCCCTAAAACTGAACCCTGTGGAACTCCACTACTAACTCTTCTCCATTCAGACACTGAGTGTCTTACTCTAACCCTCTGTTCCCTTCCTTCTAAGTAAGTTTTTATCCATTCCAAAACATTTCCACCTATTCTAGCCATTGATTGCAGCTTCCTAATAAGTCTCCCATGTGGAACAGTGTCAAACGCTTTCTGGAAGTCTAGGAATATGCAATCTGCCCAGCCCTCTCTTTCCTGTAAGATTTAGCTTACCTCATCATAAAATTCTAATAAGTTTGTTACTGTTGATCTACCTTCTCTGAAGCCATGTTGCCTCACTGACAAAAAGTTGAAGGATTCCAAGTGAAGAGAGATATGTTTCCTTAGTAGTTTCTCCATAACTTTGCAAACTATGCTGGTCAAGGAAACTGGTCTATAGTTCAGAGCCGTATCCCTCCTTCCCTTTTTGAAGATAGGTATCACATTTGTTTGTGTCCAGCATCTTGGAATCTCCCCCGACTCCAGTGACTCCTTAAATATGATACTTAGTGCCACTGATATTGTGTTTGCGCATTTTTTAAGCACATGATGGGATATGTCATCAGGACCTGTAGCTTTATGAACATCTAAATCCATCAGCGCTTTGCATACCTCTGTGGCTGTAAGGTTGATGTTCTCTAATACCAGCCCTTGAACTTCTATCACTGCAATCTGAGGGGGTGGGGTATTTCCTACTGTAAATACTGACTGAAACTCCTTGTTCAATTCTTTGCAGATCTCTTCATCCGTGTCAGTGATGCTTACATCCGCTCTCTTTAGCCTTAAAACTTGTTCTTTTACCTTCAGTTTTCCTCTGATAAAGCTGTGGAAAAGCTTTGGATTTTCTTTAGCCTTCCTGGTGATGTCCCTCTCATAGTCTCTCTCTGCCTCTCTCCTTTTACTTAGGTAGTCATTTCTTGCTCTTTTGTAGGTTTGCCAGGCATTTATGTTTTTTCTCCTCCTATACCTTTTCCAGCATTTGTCTCCCCACTCCTTAGCTCTTTTACACCCATTATCGAACCATTTCTCTCTGGCATGAATTACACCTACTTTGGTGACAGGTATGCAGCAATCTACTATCTTCCCATATTTCTCACAAAAGATGTCATACATTTCTTGTACAGATTTGTTGTAAAATAAGGTTCTCCAGTCAATAACTGCAAAAAGCTCATTCATTTTGATGTAATCTCCTTTCGGATAGTTCCTTCTCATGTCCTCATTGCCTCTACTCTCAGGAAGAATATCTTCAATGATATACTCCATCAACAACACACAGTGGTCACTCTTTCCAATTGGTGGTTCATACTCAATTTTTTCAATATCCAACACATTATCTGTGAACACTAGATCAAGTATTGATGGCTCATCCCCACCCCTGGCCCTTGTTGGTTCCATTACATGTTGATGTAGGAAATTCTCTTGTACGCAATCTAGGAATCTTGCCCCGAATGAGTCCTCACCACTGTGTGGGTCAAGATTTATCCAATCTATCTCTTTATGATTAAAGTCTCCCATAATCAAAATCCTACATTTTTTTCCCGTGCCATGTTAACAACTGAGTTTATGACTTCAATAGTACCTATATGACTTTCCTCATAAACTTCAAGCCTATTTTGGTTCCTTGGTGGGTTGTATACAACAGTTATTATAATGCTCTCTGACCCAGTATTTATGCGAGCAACAAGAAATTCCTTGAACTCACTTTCTATAGCCAAATTTATTTCTTTAACTTGAATCCTTTCACTTATGAGCAGTGCAATCCCTCCACCAGTCCTCTCAGATCTTTCAACCCTTTGTATTCTGAAGCCCTTAGGAAAAACTGTGACACTGTTTATGTCCTCACTCAACTTAGTCTCTGTAATTGCTACTATATCTGCCTTACTGTTGTGAATCCTATCTTTTAATTCTACTGCCTTACCAACTAATCCATCAGCATTTGTGTATAACAATCTTAATGAGGCCCCATCCCCTGATCTTCTGTCATTATCATCTTTATCTCCCCTTTGTCTGGAAGAACTCTGAAACGAAAATTTTTCTTCTGTTCTTCATTTCTTTCATCATTTAATCTTCTTGCCTCTTGCAACAAGTTTTTGATCTTTCCCATCTCTTCCTGTGTTCTGTATCGTCTAATGAACACTTCTTTGAATTCATGAAGGTCTTTTAGACTTTTTTTCTCAACAATATTTCCCTACATGTTTC
>JAXCGZ010022907.1:62500-70000 GCA_037179515.1 Halocaridina rubra
ATTTGAGCCATTTTTGCTATTATTACAAGATTAATGACATTATTGTTACATATAGTGTAATTATTACAATTTTCCTCATAATTGTTACTATTGGTTTTATGTAGTGTAATTTTTGCAATTTTCTCATAATTGTTTTTTTTTTGTTTTATTATTGTTCTTTTTATCATTATAGTTGTTTTTGCTGGCATAAGTGATATTTTCATCATTAACATTATTCTTATATTTAATGGCTAAACAATTATGGTTTGACTTCCCCTATGTAATATTAATTTTTGTAGTTAAAGTCAATATTTATTCTTAAGTTAAGTAGATAATGTTGCTTTTTCTGTAAAAAAATTAATTGCTGTGATTATTGTTATTGTAGTCATTTGAGTATTTATTGCAAATTTGTTCTTATTCGTTACTATTCTTGTTGTATTACTATTTTGGTAGTTATTGTTACTATTGCTCTTAGTGATGTCTTTTTATTGCTAATAATGTCATCTAGGCTGATATGTGTGAGGTCTAGGATAGGAAGGGAATGTTGGGCTTTTGTTAGTGGGTATGGGCCAGGATGTGAGAGAAGTGAGGAAGAGTGGGATGAATTCTGGAATGAGTTAACTAGATGTGTGGATGGTCTGAGTAGAAGGAACTATGTAGTTGTGTTGGGTGACTTGACAGCCAGAGTTGGTGATGGAGAGATAGAAGGTGTTGTAGGAAAGTATGGGGTACCAGGTGGGAATGAGAGTGGCGAGAGACTGTTAGATATGTGTGTGGAGCAAGAGTTGGTGATAGGTAATAGTTTATATAAGAAGTTAATAAATAAATATACATGGATGAAAGTGGCAAATGGAAGAGTGAAAGAAAGAGCATTGATGGATTATGTGTTGGTAGCAAAGAGCATGGTTGGTAGAGTGAAAGATGTGCATGCATTCAGGGGTGTGGCTGCTGGGATGTCTGATCATTTTTTGGTTGAAGCAAAAGTGGTAGTAGCAAATGAGTGGGGAAATAGTGTGGGGGGATGTAGAAGGGAAATAGTGAAGGTGGAAGAGTTGAAAAAGCCAGAGAAGAGACAGGAATATCAGGACAGGTTGAGAGTGGCATATGACATGGAGAAAGAAAGAGAAGTTGGGGAGTTAGAGGAGGAATGGGGGTTGATGAAAGAATGTTTTGTGGGACATGCAAGTGATGTGTGTGGAAAGAGGTTTGTTGGAGGTGGCATGAGGAGGGGCAGCGAGTGGTGGAATGAAGGATTGAAAATGAAGGTGGAAGAGAAAAATAGGGCTTTTGAGGAATGGCTGTAGTGTAAAAGTAGGGAGAAGTATGAAAGATATAGGGAGAAAAATGTGGAAACCAAGCGAAGGTAGAGGAAGAAAAGAGGTTAGTAAATGTTAGGTGGGGACAGGATTTTAGTAGGTCATATGAGGAGACTAAAGAGAAGTTTTGGAAAGAGGTGAAGAGAGTAAGAAAGGATGGATAGAGGATGGAAGAGACAGTGAAAGATGTGAATGGACAGATGTTAAGAGGGAACGATGCAAGGAATAGATGGGCAGAATATTTTGCGTGCTTGCTGAATGTTGATGAAAATAAAGAGGCAGCTATAGTGGCAGTGTGGGGGGGGGGTGTTCAAGGGCCAGTAATGGGAGATGAAAATGAGAGAGAGATTACAAGAGAGGAGGTGAAAAGGGCATTGTATGAAGCGAAAGCAGGTAAAGCACCTGGAATGGATGGTATGAGAGCGGAGATGTTGAAAGAAGGGGGTGTGACTGCATTGGATTGGTTAGTGAGAGTGTTTAATATATGCTTTATGTTGTCATTGGTGCCAGTGGAATGGGTGATTGCCTGTATAGTGCCCCTATACAAAGACAAGGGAGATGTGTATGAAAGCAGTAATTTTAGGGGTATAAGTTTGTTGAGTGTGTTAGGAAAAGTGTATGGTAGGATACTGGTTAATAGGATTAAGGATAAGACAGAATATGTGATCGCAGAAGTGCAGAGTGGTTTTAGGAGAGGTGGAGGTTGTATAGATCAGATTTTTATAGTTAGGCAGTTATGTGAGAAATATTTAGCAAAGGGTACGGATGTGTATTTTGCATTTTTGGATCTGGAGAAAGCATATGATAGAGTTGATAGAGAGGCTATGTGGAATGTTTTGAGATTATATGGAATTAATGGTAAATTGTTGCATGCAGTGAAGAGTTTATATGAGGGCAGTAGAGCTTGTGTTAGGGTAGGGAATGAAGTGAGTGAGTGGTTTCCAGTGAGTGTGGGACTGAGACAGGGATGTGTGATGTCACCATGGCTGTTCAATTTGTATATTGATGGAGTTGTAAGAGAGGTGAATGAGCGAGTGTGTGGTCGAGGTTTGAGAATGGTAGATGGGGATGATAACGTGTTGGAGCTGAATCAGTTGCTGTTTGCAGATGATTCTGTAGTGGTGGCAGATTCGGAGGAAAAGCTGTGTCTGTTAGTGTCAGAATTTGGAATGGTATGTGAGAGAAGGAAGTTGAGAGTGAATGTGGGAAAGAGTATGGTTATGAGGTGTACAAGAAATTAGGATGGTGCTGGATTGAATATTATGTTGAATGGAGAGACACTTGAGGAAGTTAATGAGTTTAAGTATTTAGGCTCGGTTATAGCGGCAAATGGTGGAGTGGAAGCAGATGTGTGTCACAGAGTGAATGAAGGATGTAAAGTGTTGGGTGCATTGAAAGGAGTGATGAAGAATAGAGGGTTGGAAAAGAATGTTAAGAAAGTTTTGTATGAGAAAGTGATTGTGCCAACTGTGATGTATGGATCAGAGTTATGGGGTATGAAAATAAGTGAGAGACGGAAACTAAATGTGTTTGAGATGAAATGCCTGAGGAGTATGATTGGTGTATTTCGATTGGATAGGGTTAGGAATGAAGTGGTGAGAGCAAGAACGGGTGTGAGGAGAGAAATTGCAGCCAGAGTAAATATGAATGTTCTGAGATGGTTTGGCAATGTGGAAAGGATGGATGATGAAAGGTTGCTGAAAAAGGTGATGAATGCGAGAGTTGATGGGAGAAATGCTAGAGGGAGGCCTAGGTTTGGATGGATGGATGGAGTAAGGAAAGCCCTGAATGATAGGAGGATGGATGTGAGGGAAGCAAGCGAGCGTGCTAGGAATAGGAATGAGTGGCGAGCGATTGTGACGCAGCTCTGATGGGCATCTGCTGTTACCATGGGGCTGCATCTTACAGAGGTAGCCCTGTGGTAGGGGCAGTAGAAGTAGTTGGCAGTTGTGAAGTGACACAGGTTGTGGAAGAGCCGGAAAGATGGGCTGTGGCACTCCAGTAGTGCCATCTGAATGGTCGCTAGCTCCCTCATCACTGCCCATAGAGCAAAGTAATCCCCTTAATGTTTTCCTTTCTTGATGTCGGCTACCCCCTAATTAAAGGGGGAAACAGCCAAGGTAGATAGATAGATAGACTTGTGTTATTATTCAAATTGTTTCTTTATATTCATGAGCACTTTTTGGCAATATTTTTTATTTCTTTTATTGGTGATGTTGTCGTCGCATTTTTTGACATTTTTACATGTTCTGCAGATGTTTTTTATATATTTTTTTTAAATTCTATTATTTTTCTTTTATTATTGCAATTTTGCTCATAAATATTACAATACCGATCAAATTAACAAATGAACAAAAATAGTAATAAAGCAAACGAAAATTGTAACAATAATAAAATAGTAACTATATCACCAAAACACCAAAATTAAAAACAATTGCATTTATATTAGCAATTATATAATGGCAATTCAAACGAAAACAATCTAAAATTCCGAAGTAACACAATAGTAGTGAAAATTGCGAACATATCAGAAATACAAGCAATATTAAAAATAATAGCAAGAGAGGTTGGAGCTATGGAGGGGTTTGCTGGAGGATTACGGACTGAAGGTGAACAGACAGAAAACGGAGTACCTGGAGTGCAATGTGACACAAGGAGGCGACCTGTTCATGCAAGACCACAAGCTCCCAAAGGCGGACGCCTTCAAATACCTCGGCTCCTACGTAACGAAGGATGGAGACCTAGAGAGAGAGATTGATCATAGGATCCAGGTAGCGTGGAACAGCTGGAAGAGAACATCAGGGGTGCTATGTGACAAGAAAATCAGTGCTAGAGTGAAAGGAAAAGTGTACAAGTCAGTTGTGAGACCAGCGTTGCTGTACGGTGCAGAGACGTGGCCGGTGAAAAAGGTTCAAGAAAGGAAGATAGATGTCGCAGAAATGAGAATGCTGAGGTGGATGTGTGGGGTGACGAGGGAGGACAGGATACGAAATGACCAGATCAGAGGTACAGTGAAGGTGGTGGAGGCGTCGGCGAAAGCGCAGGAGAGGAGATTACAGTGGTTCGGTCATGTGAAGAGGAGAAAAGAAGACTACATGGGTGTGAGAGTGATGGAAATGGACGTGGAGGGCAGACGTAGACGAGGAAGACCTAAACTACGGTGGAAGGACCGACTGAAGGAGGATCTCAGAGAGAGACAGCTGGAGGAGGAGCAAGTGATGGACCGGAGCCAGTGGAGACGACTAGTGAAGAGATGCGACCCCATATGAAAATGGGAACGCAAATAGAGGAAGAAGAAGATTAAAAATAATGGCCATATTAGCAATGCAAAGAAGAATTTTACCTATAAACCACAAAGTTGTAATAATAACAAAACAACAACCAAAATATCTGTAACACCAAAAATCAAAGTTATTGCATGCATTAAAGAAATATTATCAAAAATTTCGAAAATCAGATATCCATAGAGAAACGAACAAAAACTCTTTAGCCATTCGAAATAAGAACAATGTCATTGATGAAAAAATCATTTGTTTAGACCAAAAGCAAGAATGCTGATCAAAAGGGCAATAATAAAACAGTCATAATTATGAGAAATATTGTAATATTAAAACTAATTGTAAAAATAATGAAAAAATAGTGATAACATCTATATTATTAGCAAATAGGAACAATAGCAAAAATAACTACAAAATTGCATTAGAACTACAAAAATAACAATAAAAATGAAAATTATAATAATAACATAATTGTAACAATCTCACCAAAACACCAATATTAAAAAATGCATTTATATTAGCAAGAGTAACAATAACTACTAATATTAATAGCAATAGAGACAATTCATGTCATCCGGTTGAAATGTCTTGGAAATGTGCCATACTTTTTTTGATGCTTTCATTCTTTTGCTTACGTTGCATTAATTTCAGCTACTGAGTTACGACAGCAAAAGAGACGGAGTACAGGTAATGACACATCATGGGTATGATTTAGCATCACAGCACATCATCCAGCAAGCAAAATCTCCGGATTCTGGTCAATATAGCTGTCTCCCAGCCACTCTTCCACCACACACAATCACATTGCATGTTATAAGTAGTTCGTATAAGCATAATTACAAGATTGATATGGAATGGTTGATTTCCAATCTTTAGTCTTTATGGTATTGCTAATGAAGCTATGACTACTAAACCTACCTACTGGGAACTTTTAAATAATGCACTCCAAAAGATTTGTTTAAGGTTTTTCATTACCTGTTCGATCTATTGTGGTACAAACAGACCGATGGATTGTCAGAGTGCAGTGGCTTCGAATGTTGGGTAGGGATTACAATGTTTTTATTTATATACATAATGTTCTTTGCTCTACATAGACATTTTTTTTTTACTTTTTCTCTCTCCGTCAAAACTCTTTTTGTCTTAGTGAATCTCTCTCCATTTTCTTTCCAAAGTCTAAGAGTAAATTAGAACTGTCATGAGAGTTTCCCGTCTCGTTGATTGATATAAATAAGGTGAGGTCTAATTTGTAGAGCATTTGACATGAAAAGGTAGGAGTCTAAAGAGAAATCTTGCATATTTCGTCTAAGAACGAAGATAAATAACTGACATCTCACAGGTTACCATAACAGTTGTCCAAAAAGTAACTACTATTTTCTATTCCTAAAGGAATTAAGCTTTTGCTATTGGAAACAGAAATCGATTAGTTTCTTCTGGTAATGACTTATAATTAATATCCATACTTGAGTGTATTTCATATTTTAGGTCTTACATATATTCCAATAAATGATTTAATTGCCTGCTGTTTATAATGTGAGTAACTAACGGACTTCAGATTTACAGAATGCATTTGTCCATTGGTGAGAGTCTCTCTCTCTCTCTCTCTCTCTCTCTCTCTCTCTCTCTCTCTCTCTCTCTCTCTCTCTCTCTCTCTCTCTCTCTCTCTCTCTCTCTCTCTCTCTCTCTCTCTCTCTCTCTCTCTCTCTCTCTCTCTCTCTCTCTCTCTCTCTCTCAAAATAATCCGCATTATTATCAAACAGATTATATAATTCCCATGGTGTGTATCTTGCCGGTGAGGAAACAGCTGTAATCCATCACATGAACACAACCTCCAGTTCAACCGAATCTGTGAGCCATCGTTTGTTACCAGAAGTGCCCCTCATGCTCTCGCTCTTGGCATTTATGGCCCTCTTCACCTTCAGTTACACAGGTGGTGAAAGAACACAAATTCAGTCCCCAGGTACGATGGAGAATGAATGGTGAGGGACCTTTTGGAGGTATGGAGGAACATTTCATGATGGAAATGTAAGTGGCGAAAGAAGAGGAGGCAAGAGGGCATAAGAGCAAAAAAGGGGATAACTAAGGGGCAAAGGGTTAACAATAGCTTTTATGACATTATAAGATAAGGTTTAGTGTTAAAAATATTCTCCTTGTATTGTTTTACAATAGAACAGTGGAAGAGGACGCAAGAATCAATTAATAAAAAAAGAATCAATTAAAAAAGCTGTACAATCACTCAGATCATAAATAGACAGAAACTAATATAATTTATCAATGTGTACACGTGTATTAGTTTAATTGGAGATTTGTCAAAAATGACAGGTCAAATTTAGCAGTAAGTCTAATGTACCCCATAAATATGGAAACAATGCAAAACAATTTTTCAAAAAGATTATATATTCTTTAGATAACATGAAAGACCAAATACTGTACTTGCATTGATGGTAACAGAAGAAATTAATATCTTGAAAGAAATATATATTTCCAAAAAAACAATATACAGCAATATATATCAATATATAAATTTAAAATGTCAACAGATGTTTATTTCTCTGTATTTAGAAGATGTTTTGGATTTGGTAGGTATTCTTAGGATAATAAACAAATCATTTGTTGTGCATTTTCTAGAAAGAAGGATTTTGTAAACAAATATACGGTAATCATATTGTTTAATATAATTACACACACGTCAATATATATATATATATATATATATATATATATATATATATATATATATATATATATATATATATATATATATATATATATATATATATATACATATATATATATATATATATATATATATATATATATATATATATAAATATATATATATATATATATATATATATATATATATATATATATATATATATATATATATATATATATATATATATATATATATATATATATATATATAT
>JAXCGZ010022907.1:75000-82500 GCA_037179515.1 Halocaridina rubra
AATATGTATAGACTGCTTACGATTAGATAGATACTCGCTAAACCAGTTTGGATCAATATTTAAGTTAATACATTTACTTAAAAGAATTTCATGGTTTTCACTGTCGAAGGCTTTTGATAAGTCCAATAATACACGCCAGAGATATTTTTTTTTCATATCTATATTATTATAGATACTATTCATAACTTTAAGCAGTGCAGTTTCCGTCGAGAGTTTTGGTCTGAAACCATGTTGGTTAATCGCTAATAGTCTATTTGACTATAAATATGACATAAGTTGGCATGCTACAATTTTTTCTAATATTTTAGAGAAAATGGGTAGCAGGGAAATGGGACGATTGTTTGTCACATCTTCTCTGTCCCCCTTTTTTATGCAGAGGTATTACATGTGATATTTTCCAAGAGTCAGGAAACTTTTTAGTAACAATGGAAGTGTTCATAGTAGTTAGAATATAGGATGCAATCATGGGTAGAGCATCTTTGATGAACTGAAATGGTATACCATCTGAACCATAAGAGCCAGAGTTTCTTAGGCTCTTTATGGTAAGAATTAGGGTAGCACAATCGATAGGATTTATCTTGAAGTACTCTCTTGTGTTTACACTGGAAGAATTGTCATTTAAGCAATTACTCATATTCACTGAGTTGATGTTTTCTTGAGTTTTTTCATATATATTTTTGCCAACGTTTGCAAAATAGTTATTAATCTTTTCCGCTTTGTCTTTCAACTCCGTAATATTTTCATAACTTTCTGAGGTACTCTTTTCATTTGGTATCATACTTCTTATCACTTTCCATGTTGCTGCTGTATTATGTCTACATTCATTAAATTATTTTTTGTAAGTCTATTTTACTTACACTGATGAGAGATCTGACACGCTTCTTTTCTGTTTTATAACGTTCTCGGAGAGTCATATCATATCTATTCATTTTTAGCTCTTTTTGTATTTGATTTCTGATTTGCATTGCCTCTTTGATGTCATTAGTTAGCCAGGGGGCTGCAGGGCGGGTTATTTTTCTTATTACAATGGGTGCACAACTATCTAAGAATTGAAGGAAGACTTTTGTTAGAATCTCAACCTGCAAATCAACGTTATCTGTGTATTTAATTTTATTAAGTACATTTGTGTTGTTGATTAATGTTTCACAAAAGATATCAGGGGAGTAATTTTTTGCACACCGGAATGTCTTGAAGAGAGGCTTCCTTTTGGGCTTGTTTATGTTTAGCATAGCAAGGTTCAGCTCGTGGTCTGCAATTGGGCTGGGAACTACGTCCCAATAGGGTATACTTTCCACTTTATTTGTTATTTTCAGATCTATAAGAGTCCTAGAATTAGGGGTTACGCGGGTTGGTTTTGTCACTATTTGTGTTAACTTCACAGTGTTGATCACACTTTTCATTTTGTTATCTGCTGAGAGCAAGTCATCATTAAAGTCACCAAGTATGTATATGGGTTTATGGTGCTCACAGATATTTCTGAATGTTTCTAGCAGATGATCGAATGAGCTGGTAGGTGCTTTAGGGTGACGGTAAACTCACCCTACAATGAAAGATGGAAGTTTCTGATACTGCACAGTGATCCATAAATCTTCAAGCTCCTCAGTTTTTTTAAACCTGTGGTTATTTCTGATGCAATAAGATAATTTCTAACATAAACACAGACTCCACCCCCACGGCCATGGTCATTGCGAAATATTTTAAACTCTGGAATATTCACATACTTATTTTCAGTTGTAGGAGGAAGTCAAGTTTCACTTACACAGAGGATGTCTATGTTGTAGTCTTTTGTTAGCCTAATTATTTCCTCAAAATGAGCGAGCAGGGACTGAGCGATAGAAAAGCGAAAGGGAAGATACCTAAAGGCGATGAGAGAGAGAATCCAGGTTAGAAGTAAGAGAAGGATCATTAATGAGTCTGACTGCCTTAGATTCAACCCTATCAAAAAGATAAGTAAAGGAAGAAGCGCCATAGATGTGTGAGCAGTATTCTAAGCAGGGGAGGATAAGACCTTTGTAAATTTTAAGTAACTGCATTGAGGAAAAGTAATGACGAACACGAAACAAAACCCAAAATATTTTGGATGAAGATTTAGAAATTAGGATTATGTGATTCCTCCAAGACAAGTTAGAGGCTATATGGATTCCTAATTTATTGATAGCGTTAAGAGGGTAAATTTCATTAGTTCCGAAGACAATAGAGTTATCAGGAGGAGAAGAAGATAAAGAGATAGCCAGAAACTGCCTCTTGGAGGCATTGAATTTAACTAAATTTTGAGTGCCCCATTCAGATACTCTCTGCAAATCGGAGTTAAGAGTAGAAGAAAGAGTGATATGAGATTGATTACGAGTAACAGGTGAAGGTTGTGAAGAAAAGGCAGAGGAAAAGTGAAGGGTAGAATCATCAGCAAAGGCATGAAGAAGAGAGGAAGATGGGGATTGTAGAAGATCATTGATGAAGAGAAGGAAGAGAGTAGGTGAGAGAACAGAGCCCGTGGAACACCACTGGTAACAGAGAAAGGGCTAGATGTCGCGCCATCAACAACTACAGATATAGAACGGTCAGTAAGAAAACTGGAAATCAGAGAACAAAAAGAAGGGGTAAAGCCATAGATAGGGAGTTTGGCCAACAGAGTCTTGTGCCAGACTCTGTCAAAAGCCTTAGAGATATCAAGGGCGACGACAAAGGATTCCCTATAGTTCCTCAGAGAAGATGACCATACATGAGTAAGATAGGACAGGAGATCACCGGTGGATCTTGCCTTGTGGAAGCCGTACTGGTGATAGGAGATAAGTGAGTTAAATTCAAGGCGTTCCAAGAAGTGAGCATTGAGCAAAGTTTCAAAAACTTTAGCAATAGAGGAGGTTAGAGCAATAGGTCGGTAGTTAGAAGGAATAGAGCGGTCACCCTTCTTAGGAACAGGTTGAACTAGAGCATGCTTTCAAGATGAAGGATATATACTGGTTGACAGAATGAGGCGAAAAAGACGGCAAAGCACGGGAGCCAGTTCATTTGCAAACTCCTTAAGGAACCTTGCAGGGATACCATCGGGACCAGATGCCTTGTTCATCTTTAGCGAGCGAAGAACCTTATGAGCTTTGAGTGAAGAAAGGGTAAGGGAGGACATAGGGTAAGAGAAGGGAAAAGACTGAGGAACAGGTGCACTGGAATCGTTGATAGAATAGTTGGCAGAAAAATGAGAGCCAAAGAGAGTGGCTTTGTCAGTGGGAGAGCAAGCTATAGAACCATCAAAACGAATGAGAGGGGGAAAGCTTGAGTTACAGAAGTTTTTGTAGAGGTTTTTGGCTAAAAACCAGAAGCATTTGTCAGTGGGAGAGGAGTTTAGGTCATCAACTTTCCTTCTTATAAAGGAACCTTAGACCTTCGAATCTCAGCAGTACAGTGATTCCTAGCTATAATAAAAGCAGAGCGAGTTAAATCGGAAGGAGAGGCTTGTAAAGATCGGTGAGCCTGAATTCTAGACTGGATAGCCATGGAGCAGGCACGGTCAAACCAAGGTTTAGAGGGAGAGAAAGTTTTTGTAGAAGAGGGGGTATACGCCTCCATTCCCGCGGTCACGATCTCGGCAACTTTAAGAGCTACCTGATCAGGATTGCGGAACCGAAAGCAGTAGTCATCTCATGTGAAGTCAAAGAGAAAGTTACTCAGATTTTCATGTTGAGTTTGCTCGAAGTGCCAAAGGCGGCGCTGAGTATTAGGAATTTGTGGTGGGGGAGCGAAAATGGAAGAGAAAGAGATCATAGAGTGGTCAGATTTACCAAGAGGGGAAAGCACAGAATATGAGTAGTTTGAAGGGTTAGAAGTTAAAAATAGGTTAAGAGTGTTGCAGCATGTTTGTGACGATCAGGAACGCGAGTAGGATGTTTGATAATTTGCTCCAGATCGTGAGTAATAGAGAAAGCAACGGCCTTGCTTCCTCCCACATCAGTGTGAGAAGAATGAAGCCACTCACTATGGTGTACATTGAAGTCTCCTATTTAGAGAACTTCGGCATGTGGTTGAGAAGATAGCAAGAAATCAAATCACGAGGAGAGATTTTCAAAGAAAGACACAAACTCGGTGGAGTTTGGAGAACAGTAGCAGAAGCAAAGGATGATAGTGGTAGTGGAGAGATAGACTTTTAGCCAGAGAACATCAAAGTCAGGAGAGTCAAGGTCCATGAGCCTCACAGTAGGAGTGTTAGTGTTGCGGTATGCACAGACCCCACCTTTGGAATGAAAGCGAGTATACAGATTATAGTGAGAGATTTGAAATGGGTCAATGGAAGCATGAATAGACAGCTGGGTTTCAGATAGTAGGATGAGGTTATGGAGTAAAGTACCTAAGTGCTGTTCCACAGACGAAAGATTAGAGTTCAACCCATGAATGTTTGAATAGGGAAGAGTGAAAGAAGCAGATCTATTGGGAGATGCAAGGTTAAGAGCAGAACCATTACTACCACTAGGCGTGTCTGCCCTCAAGCCAATGGTGGAGTCAACACGATTCCTGGAGATTCTTCGCACCCCACTATGACGGGTACAGGGGGCCATTAGTTGTGAACCTTCAATAAATAATATCAAATGTGAGGAAAAGGAAAGTAAGAGAGACAGATGTGCAGAATGTTGTGACTTGTCAAATGCAATGGAACAGCAATAGATATGCAATGTACATGCCAGAATATTCAGTGTAGATGTAGGCATGAGGAAAGAGCCGTCCTGAAGGAAGACTCAACCTGTAACGGTCTGGACCAGTCCTAGTTGCATCCTAATACCTTCAGTCGTAGTCTTTCAACGGGCCGCTGGTGCCATGGCCAACCTACTAATCATGTATATATATATATATATATATATATATATATATATATATATATATATATATATATATATATATATATATATATATATATATATATATATATATATATATATATATATATATATATATATATATATATATATATATATATATATATATATATATATATATATATATATATATATATATATATATATATATATATATATATATATATATATATATATATATATATATATATATATATATATATATATATATATATATATATATATATATATATATATATATATATATATATATATATATATATATATATATATATATATATATATATATATATATATATATATATATATATATATATATATATATATATATATATATATATATATATATATATATATATATATATATATATATATATATATATATATATATATATATATATATATATATATATATATATATATATATATATATATATATATATATATATATATATATATATATATATATATATATATATATATATATATATATATATATATATATATATATATATATATATATATATATATATATATATATATATATATATGTATATGTATATATATATATATATATATATATATATATATATATATATATATATATATATATATATATATATATATATATATATATATATATATATATATATATATATATATATATATATATATATATATATATATATATATATATATATATATATATATATATATATATATATATATATATATATATATATATATATATATATATATATATATATATATATATATATATATATATATATATATATATATATATATATATATATATATATATATATATATATATATATATATATATATATATATATATATATATATATATATATATATATATATATATATATATATATATATATATATATATATATATATATATATATATATATATATATATATATATATATATATATATATATATATATATATATATATATATATATATATATATATATATATATATATATATATATATATATATATATATATATATATATATATATATATATATATATATATGCAAAACTTTATATATATATATATATATATATATATATATATATATATATATATATATATATATATATATATATATATATATATATATATATATATATATATATATATATATATATATATATATATATATATATATATATATATATATATATATATATATATATATATATATATATATATATATATATATATATATATATATATATATATATATATATATATATATATATATATATATATATATATGTAAATTTATGTCTATATATATATATATATATATATATATATATATATATATATATATATATATATATATATATATATATATATGTAAATTTATGTCTATATATATATATATATATATATATATATATATATATATATATATATATATATATGTATATATATATATATATATATATATATATATATATATATATATATATATATATATATGTAAATTTATGTCTATATATATATATATATATATATATATATATATATATATATATATATATATATATATATATATATATATATATATATATATATGTAAATTTATGTCTATATATATATATATATATATATATATATATATATATATATATATATATATATATATATATATATATATATATATATATATATACATATATATATATATATATATATATATATATATATATATATATATATATATATATTTATATATATTATATATATATATATATATATATATATATATATATATATATATATATATATATATATATATATATATATATATATATATATAAATATATATATATATATATATATATATATATATATATATATATATATATATATATATATATATATATATATATATATATATATATATATATATATATATATATATATATATATATATATATATATATATATATATATATATATATATATATATACATATATATATATATATATATATATATATATATATATATATATATATATATATATATATATATATATATATATATATATATATATATATAAATCATTTTTTTACCCCGAGCGGGGTAAGTCAAGACGCTACCAACTACATGCCACAGAAGGTATAAAAGGAATCCAACCTTATAGATTATATCTGCTATACTTTGGGATGAACGCATTCTATCAGAATGCCACCATGTTCATATTACAGATTCCCCAACCTCACTTGTGGCTTCATTTTTAGCATTTAATTCAATTCCCAATCTCACGAGTGAGGTTGGGGAATCTGTAATATATATATATATATATATATATATATATATATATATATATATATATATATATATATATATATATATATATATATATATATATATATATATATATATATATATATATATATATATATATATATATTTATATATATATATATATATATATATATATATATATATATATATATATATATATATATATATATATATACATATAAATATATATATATATATATATATATATATATATATATATATATATATATATATATATATATATATATATATATATATATATATATATATATATATATATATAT
>JAXCGZ010022907.1:87500-94635 GCA_037179515.1 Halocaridina rubra
CACTCTCACACTCATGTAGTCTTCATCTCTCCTCTTCACATGACCGAACCACTGTAATCTCCTCTCCTGCGCTTTCGCCGACGCCTCCACCACCTTCACTGTACCTCTGATCTGGTCATTTCGTATCCTGTCCTCCCTCGTCACCCCACACATCCACCTCAGCATTCTCATTTCTGCGACATCTATCTTCCTTTCTTGAACCTTTTTCACAGGCCACGTCTCCGCACCGTACATCAACGCTGGTCTCACAATTGACTTGTACACTTTTCCTTTCACTCTAGCACTGATTTTCTTGTCACATAGTACCCCTGATGTTCTCTTCCAGCTGTTCCATGCTACCTGGATCCTATGATATATATATGTATATATATATACATATATATATATATATATATATATATATATATATATATATATATATATATATATATATATATATATATATATATATATATATATATATATATATATATATATATATATATATATATATATATATATATATATATATATATATATATATATATATATATACATATATATATATATATATATATATATATATATATATATATATATATATATATATATATATATATATATATATATATATATATATATATATATATATATATATATATATATATATATATATATATATATATATATATATATATATATATATATATATATATATATATATATATATATATATATATATATATATATATATATATATATATATATATATATATATATATATATATATATATATATATATATATATATATATATATATATATATATATATATATATATATATATATATATATATATATATATATATATATATATATATATATATATATATATATATATATATATATATATATATATATATATATATATATATATATATATATATATATATATATATATATATATATATATATATATATATATATATATATATATATATATATATATATATATATATATATATATATATATATATATATATATATATATATATATATATATATATATATATATATATATATATATATATATATATATATATATATATATATATATATATATATATATATATATATATATATATATATATATATATATATATATATATATATATATATATATATATATATATATATATATATATATATATATATATATATATATATATATATATATATATATATATATATATATATATATATATATATATATATATATATATATATATATATATATATATATATATATATATATATATATATATATATATATATATATATATATATATATATATATATATATATATATATATATATATATATATATATATATATATATATATATATATATATATATATATATATATATATATATATATATACTTAGGAATGAACGCATTCTAACTAAGTATAGCAGATATAAGCTATAAGGTTGGGTTCCTTTTAACCTTCTGTGGTGTAGTGGTAGCGCCTTGACTTAGTAATCATAAGTCCTAGGTTCGAGTCCCGGTCGGGGTAAAAAATGATTCATGTTTTCACATATGTAATGTGCTTATTTGATCATTTCATGGCCCGAATGAGACTGGGATTTGAATTAAATGCTAAAATGAAGCCACGAGTGAGGTTGGGGAATCTGTAATATGAACATAGTGCCATTCAGTTAGAATGCGTTCATTCCTAAGTATAGCAGATATAAGCTATAAGGTTGGGTTCCTTTTAACCTTCTGTGGTGTAGTGGTAGCGCCTTGACTTAGTAATCATAAGTCCTAGGTTCGAGCCCCGGTCGGGGTAAAAAATGATTCATATATATATATATATATATATATATATATATATATATATATATATATATATATATATATATATATATATATATATATATATCTATATATATATATATATATATATATATATATATATATATATATATATATATATATATATATATATATATATATATATATATATATATATATATATATATATATATATATATATATATATATATATATATATATATATATATATATATATATATATATATATATATATATATATATATATATATATATATATATATATATATATATATATATATATATATATATATATATATATATATATATATATATATATATATATATATATATATATATATATATATATATATATATATATATATATATATATATATATATATATATATATATATATATATATATATATATATATATATATATATATATATATATATATATATATATATATATATATATATATATATATATATATATATATATATATATATATATATATATATATATATATATATATATATATATATATATATATATATATATATATATATATATATATATATATATATATATATATATATATATATATATATATATATATATATATATATATATATATATATATATATATATATATATATATATATATATATATATATATATATATATATATATATATATATATATATATATATATATATATATATATATATATATATATATATATATATATATATATATATATATATATATATATATATATATATATATATATATATATATATATATATATATATATATATATATATATATATATATATATATATATATATATATATATATATATATATATATATATATATATATATATATATATATATATATATATATATATATATATATATATATATATATATATATATATATATATATATATATATATATATATATATATATATATATATATATATATATATATATATATATATATATATATATATATATATATATATATATATATATATATATATATATATATATATATATATATATATATATATATATATATATATATATATATATATATATATATATATATATATATATATATATATATATATATATATATATATATATATATATATATATATATATATATATATATATATATATATATATATATATATATATATATATATATATATATATATATATATATATATATATATATATATATATATATATATATATATATATATATATATATATATATATATATATATATATATATATATATATATATATATATATATATATATATATATATATATATATATATATATATATATATATATATATATATATATATATATATATATATATATATATATATATATATATATATATATATATATATATGTATATATATATATATATATATATATATATATATATATATATATATATATATATATATATATATATATATATATATATATATATATATATATATGTATATATATAAATATATATATATGTATATATATACATATATATATATATATATATATATATATATATATATATATATATATATATATATATATATATATATATATATATATATATATATATATATATATATATATATATATATATATATATATATATATATATATATATATATATATATTTATATATATATATATATATATATATATATATATATATATATATATATATATATATATATATATATATATATATATATATATATATATATATATATATGTATATATATATATATATATATATATATATATATATATATATATATATATATATATATATATATATATATAGAACTAAGCATATTAACATATGTTAAAACATGAATCATATTTTACCCTTGACCGAAACTGAACCTATTATACAAATAATTAATGTGCCAAGGCGCATCCAACTGCATCTCTGAAGATCTGAAAGAGAAACAAACTTTACAGCTTAAATGCTATATTTGGAATGTTCGTATTATTTCTGAATTACTTTTTGTTCATATTACAGCTTCTCCAACCTTCCCCTGTGGCTTCGTTTTTCGCATTTAATTCGAATCTCAGCTGAAAAGGCATTAATTATAATCAAATAAACACATAAATATATATGAAAACATTAATCATATTTAACCCCTGACCGGGATTTAAACTTAAGACACATTATTACTGTGCTAAGGCGCTTTCAACTACATTACTTTTCTAAAACAGACACAAAACCTATGGATTTACTGCTATACTAGGAATAAGCTCATTCTACTTGGATGCAATTTTGTTCATATGAGGGGTTCTCATAACCTAACCCGTGGATTTTGTTTTTCTCATTCAATTCGAATGTCAGCTATTATAAAATAATCAAGTAAGCATATTAACATAAGTGAAAAAGGGAATCATATTTTACCCCTTATTTTGGCTCGAACCTAAGTCACATAATTACTATGCCCAGGCGTTATCAACTATACCACTGAACGTCTAAAAGAGACTCAACACTTAACAGCTTACTTACTATGGAAGGAATGAACTCATTCTATCTAAATACCTATTTGTTATTATTACAGCTTTTCTTAACTTCATTTGTGGCTTCGTTTTTCGCATTATATTCGAATCTCAGCTATATAGGCATTAATAATGATTAAATAAACATATTAATATATGTGAAAACAGTAATCATATATTACCCCTGACCGGTAATCGAACCTAAGAAACATAATTACTCTACCAAGGTGCTATTAACTACACCACTGAAGGTCTAAAAGAGAAACAGACCCTACATTTTAAATGCTCTACTAGGAATGAACACATTCTATCTGAATGCCTTTTGTTAATATTACAGCTTCTCCTAACCTCACTCATTGCTTCGCTCTTTGCAAATAATTCGAATCTCAGCTATATAGGCATTAATAATAATCAAATAAACACATTAACATGTATGAAAACATGAATCATATTTTACTCCTAACTTGGACTCAAACCTAAGACACATAATTACAGTGCCAAGGTGCTATCAACTACACCACTGAAGGCTTAAAAAAGAAAGAAACCTTACAGCTTAACTACTGAACTAAGAATGATTGCTTTCTATCTGAATGCCTTTTTGTTGATATTACAGCTTCTCCTAACTTCGTTCTCGGCTTCGATTTTCGCATTTGGTTCGAATCTCAGAAAGGCATTAATAACAGTCAAATAAACACACTAACATATGTGAAAAAATGAATCTTATTTTACCCCCAAACTGGACTCGAACATAAGACACATAATTACTCTGCCAAAGCTCCATCAACTTTACCACTCAAAGTCTAAGAGAAACAAATCTTACAACTTAATTGATATACTAGGAATGAACGCATTCAATCTGGATGCCCTTTTGTTCATATTACCGATTCTCAAAACCTCACACGTGACTTTGTTATTCGCATTTAATTCGAATCGCAGATATATAGACATTAATTATAATCAAATAAGGGCATTAATATATGTGAAAACGCGAATCTTATTTTACCTCTGACCGGAACTCGAACCTAAGACATATAATTACTGTGCCAATGAGTTATCAATTACACCACGGAAGATGTAATGTGTTTATTTAATTATTATTGGTCCCAAATGTGATTGAGATTTGAATTAAATGCGAAAACGAAGCCACGAGTGAGGTTGGGGGAAACTGTAATATGAACAGAGTGACATTCAAAAAGAATGCGTTTATTCCTAGCATAGCAGATATAGCTTTACGGTTTGTCTCCCTTTTATACCCTTTGTGGTGCCTTGGCACAGTATTTATGTGTCCTAGGTTCAAGTCCCGGTCGGGGTAAAAATTATCCATGTGCTTAATTGAATATATGTATATATATATATATATATATATATATATATATATATATATATATATATATATATATATATATATATATATATATATATATATATATATATATATATATATATATATATATATATATATATATATATATATATATATATATATATATATATATATATATATATATATATATATATATATATATATATATATATATATATATATATATATATATATATATATATAAATATATATACTATATATATATATATATATATATATATATATATATATATATATATATATATATATATATATATATATATATATATATATATATATATATATATATATATATATATATATATATATATATATATATATATATATATATATATATATATATATATATATATATATATATATATATATATATATATATATATATATATATATATATATATATATATATATATATATATATATATATATATATATATATATATATATATATATATATATATATATATATATATATATATATATATATATATATATATATATATATATATATATATATATATATATATATATATATATATATATATATATATATATATATATATATATATATATATATATATATATATATATATATATATATATATATATATATATATATATATATATATATATATATATATATATATATATATATATATATATATATATATATATATATATATATATATATATATATATATATATATATATATATATATATATATATATATATATATATATATATATATATATATATATATATATATATATATATATATATATATATATATATATATATATATATATATATATATATATATATATATATATATATATATATATATATATATATATATATATATATATATATATATATATATATATATATATATATATATATATATATATATATATATATATATATATATATATATATATATATATATATATATATATATATATATATATATATATATATATATATATATATATATATATATATATATATATATATATATATATATATATATATATATATATATATATATATATATATATATATATACATATATATATATATATATATATATATATATATATATATATATATATATATATATATATATATATATATATATATATATATATATATATATATATATATATATATATATATATATATATATATATATATATATATATATATATATATATATATATATATATATATATATATATATATATATATATATATATATATATATATATATATATATATATATATATATATATATATATATATATATATATATATATATATATATATATATTACTATATAATATATATAT
>JAXCGZ010022908.1:0-50000 GCA_037179515.1 Halocaridina rubra
TCATACGATGCCATATGCATATGATTCATCATATTTCTGAAGTGTTCGTGCAACCCAGCGCTATTCCTCTCGAGGCCATTCTCATAAATGTCTTAAAATCACGCGAAAATAGAATTCATATTTTAGATATCGGAAGCGCCACTGCTGTTCTCACAAGACCGGAGAGATGCTGAAGATAGAGCATACTCTGTATTTGCATTCAGACACAAGGATAACAAATATACATATGAATAGTATAAAGATACATACAAACAAACACACGTATGCATACACATACGCACATACACACATACACACACGCACACACACTCAATCCATAGTTTTAAGAACAGGTATTATAAGTATCACTAAGTACAAAATGGAACCGATCTGGAGACGGGAAGATGCGAGCTTTTGGCTCTTTCCCGTAAGCACAATTAGGTAATCACAATTAGGTAATCACAGACTCAAACACACACGCACACACACATGAATCAGCACTTGGAAAAACATAAAAGTAGGCTGCAAACCGTTTATGGACATAGCACAAAGCTGATGGCGGGTATAAAGCAATCTCGGGTATGGGGAAATGCTGAGGGAGTTAGACTTAACATCGCTTGAAGCTACAATGAAGAGTGGAGGATATGGTAACGATTTCTCAATTCGTTCATGGTTCTGACAGAGTGGACAGGTAGCGATATTTTTGTATGGGTGGCTCTAGAACTAAAGGTCATAGTATGAAACTTCGTAAGAAAACTTCCTTGCTATAGATGTAGGGAAGTACCTCTTTAGTATAAGTATAGTTGATTATTAAAATCCGCTAAGCTAGCAAGCAGTAAAGCTGTCTGTATTCATAGGTTTTAGACTAAATATGATAAGAATCATAGAGTAAAAAGCGCCACCGATCAGGAAATGGCGTGTTATTAGCATAGGGCTCTCGCCAGTAAGCACAATTAGGTACATTAATTTAGTTAAATACATCCAAACACAATGGAGTATACTCACCCCCCCCCCCCATATTGCATATATTCAATTTACAGGGAAAATTCCAAGATGCTGGAAACAAGACTGTGTGGTGCCTATCTTCAAATGAGGAGGGAGATACACAGCTCTAAGATATAGACCTGTTATATATACATATATATATATATATATATATATATATATATATATATATATATATATATATATATATATATATATATATATATATATATATATATATATATATATATATATATATATATATATATATATATATATATATATATATATATATATAACGGATCTATATCTTAGAGGTGTGTATCTCCCTCCCTATTTGAAGATAGGCACCACACATTCTTGTTTCCAGCATCGTGGAATCTTCCCTGCACAATGAATATATGCAATATGAGGGGGTTGAGTATACTCTATTATGTTTGGGTGTATATAGCTAAATTAATTTACCTAATTGTGCTTACTGACGAGAGCCCTATGCTAATAACACGCCATTTCCTGATTGGTGGCGTTTTTTACTCTATGATTCTTATCATATTTAGTCGAGAGAGAGAGAGAGAGAGAGAGAGAGAGAGAGAGAGAGAGAGAGAGAGAGAGAGAGAGAGAGAGAGAGAGAGAGAGAGAGAGAGAGAGAGAGAAGGGTTTTTTTTTTTAAAGAACCGTCTTATCTCAGCATTTCAATAATTAATGGCACCCAGAGTGACATTATAGATCTACATGAACAAGCTATAGTGCCTTATCAATTTCATAATAATAGTAAGGCAAGGATGCAAGGTTGGTCATCATTTAATGTGAGACGATTATGGCTGACACAAGCTGCAATAGGTAGCGCGGATGTTATCATGACTGACAAGCGAAGCATTCCGCACTGTGATTTTGTTTTTATTTTCCACTTCTACGTCTTAGGCTAGTCGTTAGTAAAACCAGTCACGATCTTACATTGCGCTGCATATTATATAGTGAGACATTAAAGAAGTATCTTGCTCTCAGATAGATATATCTCGCTTTTTCACAATCTAAGCAGGTCTCGTTAACCTATAGGCTGCATATCATTTCTTAAGTTTCTCTCTACTTAAGTTTTTATACTTCCTAGAACCATATAGATTTTTTTTATAAAACTGCATATTAATAAGCAACATGGTGTCAATAAAAGATCACCAGGGCGCTTTTTTTTCAGTACGGGGGAGAGCAAATCAGTTTCTTTATGGCTTAACCACACATAAACATAAATGTAAGTATACCTGAATTGACACATGATGAGAGTGTGCTCTATCTTGATTATCCTCATTTGTTGTCTTAAAATTCAATAATAGCATATCATTGAAACTTTATGACACATGCTATGAAACTTACCGATTTTCTCAACTTTATTATTACTTTTTCTTTGTGTTTGCTCTGATATTAGCTCCTGGAAGGGGTAATGCGCTTCCAGACTACCGTTTAGTCTATGTCAAGCTTAGCACCTCAATTCCTATTGTAATTGATGTCATTATGTCGTATGAAATCTTACGTGATCTATTGCTCTTCAGCTTGTCATGGAGGACACCAGATGTCACAATAGTTATATTATTATTATTATTATTATTATTATTATTATTATTATTATTATTATTATTATTATTATTATTATTATACACTCTAAATATTTCATGGCTTAAAACTCAGTATTACATATTATAAATACAGTACCGCCCTTTGACATTATATTCATGATAATCGACAAGTCTCACTATAAGAGAAAACAGATTTAAACAAAGAAAATGCTTAATATTAGGGTGGGGGACTACACCATTGGATATTCGACCGATGCTACAAAATAACGGTTTATCACAAATTGTCTCTGAAGTCAGTCTCACTATGAGTTGTCACTTAAAACTAAGGTGATTGGTCAACCATTTACTTTTGACTTTTGCTTAAAAAAAAACGAGCTTAAACCAATATGTCAATGCAAAGCAAATTGTTTTATCAGAGATGGTACAGGAGGTATAATCTGCCTTGAACTGAGTTTTTTGAATCTCCGATACTAGCTGTGAAAACATTGTGGTCAATAATAATTTCTAAGGCAATGAAAGTGATGATGATTTTTAAAGACTGTTTAGAAGATTAATAAAAAAATATTCAACGGTTTTATTTTGTCTAGTATAGTGCCATGTAAGTTGTCTGTTTGTTTATTTCATGCTTCACCAAAGCAGCACTAAAATTTTGGTGCTCACATCATCAAAGCAGCTCTGAAATTTTGATGCTCACTTTTAGCATTCAACCGACTATTGCTTTAAGCATAAAATACAAAACTGATATATATATATATATATATATATATATATACGTTCCGGTTTTACGTCATGGACTCCCTTATCAACCAAGGGCTAGACGGTTGCCTTCTTGCGAAGACTTGTTTTGGCAAATGTATTCCTTACGCTGAGTGCATGCCTTTGCTAACCTCAGACCGTGACGGGGCGCGAACCCTCGACCTGACGCCTCAGAGTCGAGACGCTACCGACTGAGCACGGCGACTACATATATATATATATATATATATATATATATATATATATATATATATATATATATATATATAAATATATATATATATATATATATATAATATATAATATATATATATATATATATATATATATATATATATATATATATATATATAATAATAATAATAATTTGAACTATATCCATTATCATGTAATAAAATATGGGCATATATAAGTGCACAATACATTTTGAGCTTACCTCAAGATAAGAAAAAATAAATAAATAAATAAATGAGAACCTTGTGTTTGATGCTTTTCGCAAAAAGATTTTATGCAAAGCACCAACTAAATCACTAGTTTCAATCTCGTCTCCTCGTTCAGTATTAACCAATTTCTTTTCTACAGTAGCAAATCATTTCCCGTATTAAGCCACATTTAGCGAAATATTAAGACTGAAATGGTAAAAAAAAAAAAATTCTTCTTCTTCTTTATTTTTAAAAGGCTGAATTAGAGTGTAGTTTATTTCTCATCACACAGCCAAGTCATTTTTTTTTTTTATAAAGTTATAAATGACTGATCATTTTACATCGCACAGAGTTCTCCTTGGTAATGCATTGACACATTGGATAAATCCACTCGCACTGTCTACATCACCCATAACGAGGAATCTATATCTTTTATATCAGAAAATATTCCCTTCAAATCACGGGCAAATATTTTCATATGATCCAAAATTACGAGTATTGTGTTCAACTAATAATTAAGTATATTAAACTCTACAGTATTTATCAGTGTTTTCATTATTCTGTCTTAATTATTCTTCCCTAGTAACATTATTGTTTTCATCTAGTTATTAGCATACTATCTTTTAGCAAAGTAAACACTTTATTTTGCATGACCTGTGGTCGAAAAAAAAATCCTTCCTAGGTGAAAATTTAAAGCAATTCTAATATCACTTCAAAGCAGTAATAAGGTTCATTTTTGGTCGTTCACACTTTATATGACCCCGTCTAGTGAAAATATTAACGAATCTACTCAAGAAATTGTTTCGTGTGGATATTCGACAATTTGAAATGAGTAGGCAGTAAATTACTGGATAGTGTAAGTATTTTTTGTATATGAGGCCAGTGTCTGTTAGACTGTACGTGTATTGGACGAAAAACAGAATAAAAACACTATTCTCAAGGAAATAAAAGTACTGTTGAAGTAATGGTAGAGTTTAATTTCCATGAAGCTCCTGATTGTACACGTGGTACCCTTTGGCCGCTTAAGGTGGAATAAGGTAACCCGTTTTGAAAGAATAATTGAAGCAATTAAAATCTTAATTCATTAGAGAATTTTTAAGAGGCTAATCTATTTACTATTTTAATACCTTATGATATTGATGCCGTGAACTCTCATTTTCTTTTATGTTCTTACATAATGGCCACTTTTTCATGTTTGGACCCAACAGCTCTTCCATATTGTATGGACAGCAGTTACAGATAAGAGATGCCTTCACAAAATGGTTCTAGTTTTCATATAATTCTTTATTCGCACATAAAAAAGTAATTCTTTTGTCCTCTTTAGATAATGCAGTTTATCATTATAAAGCCATATGTATATGTGAGTTTGCCTGCTCTTTCTGCAGTAGACACAAGAGAAAAAAACAATTTTCTTACGCATCCATAATAATGTCAGTTAAGTTATATAAAGCAAATAAGATCATGATACTAGGTACACTATCCTTCACTCTCACTAAGCCCTTTTTATGGGGTCTTCTTTACAGTCCTCAAATTCCTGGCCAGTATTAGGCCCGCTTGTAAACCAGTAACAAAATAAAAAATATCCTAATTGACACTGGTAGATATATTGCTATATCCTTTTTTTCAAGGAGTATTAATATAACAACAATGGAAGATCTTCTTGCAAGCTTTAATAGTGTGGAGGTCACATCGCATCCCAACACGCCTTATGCCGAGCATCCACATTTTGCATTGTACAAGCCCAAATTCTCTGGCTCTTCGCAAGAAGAACGTCGGAAGAAAGTATTAGAAGCAAGACGAGAGTAAGTAATGTGAGATATTAGGTCAGTAAATCTCAGTTTTCATGCATTCACTTCTTGCAGAAATTATAGTATTCCTTTATAAATATCATACATCTTCTGTCAGTTTCTCAATGAGTATATAAGCTTATGAAGATAATGAAATGTTTTCTCTATTCGTGTAGAGCACGTTATGATCTTATAGCCCACCTTCGAAGTATAGAAGAGACAGCTCTCCCGTCAGAGGATGATTCTTCAGATGGCATGGAATGTGATCAGGTGGGTACAGTCCTGCTCAGTATATTAAAAATATTCTCAAAATTTACTTGATTTATTCATACTCGTATATATGTGGCTAACCTCCACTCTTTCATCTCATTGTAACCCCCTTTACACCTGCCCCTCCCAGTTTAAAAAATGAGCAGGTGTAAAATAATCCCTTTGCCCTGCATCACCAATTCAAAATCTCTATACTCACCCATATCGCTTTGGCCTGCATCACTTACTCAAAATCTTTATCCTCATCCCTATCTCTCACACACTCTTCCCTGTTCCAATGACGTACTACTTGTATCAGGAAATACTGTAATGCCTTATTTGCTTCTGATATCACCCTTGCTCTCTGTGGGTTTCTAATAAGCACCTTCATATTGTTGCTCTTTGTCAAAAATTACTCATTATTTTAATCAAACCTGTTTGTTTTCAGATTCATATATTAATATTGCTCATGAGTCATCTTCACTCACTACGTAGGGTATCACTTTTAAGCCTCTTATTATTAACATATTTTGGTGGAATGCTTTCTTTCTCTTTACAAAAATTATGTATCTGGTGAAAATTACTCCCGTAGGATTTGGATTCATAACTAGAGGCAATTCAGTTTACTTTTGATGTGCTGTTTAAAAATCCCAGAATAATTTTTTTTTTTTTCTACTCCATATTATTAGAAATCATTAAATTGATTATATTATCTTGTGATATATATATTTATTAATGAATAGCGTGTTAACTCCAAATGAATGCATAGAATCCTATAATTCATCTATAGTGGTTAGGAAGAAATCCTATATACTGAATGCAGACAAATTACATAATTGTACAAAGGCTGAATATGACATTAATTGTTATGTTCTGGTTATGAATACTAATTCAATTGTTGAAATAGGAACTCTAATTCCTAAGCATTTTTTCCATTAAACTAGAATTGATAAGCAAAAGAAATGAAACACAGATGATAAATATTTAGTAATTTTTTTTTTTTTACTTGATGTACAGTAATTATGAAACTTTTATCGACCTTACCCTCTAGGTTGAAACTTTATGCCCTTTACAATGAATTTTAGAATTTAATTTTTAACATGTATATATGCGTAGTTATTGTCTTATGCAGTTAATATGCTATTTAGTTTTATAAGATTGAAAGGCTGAGGAAGGATAGCAACTTTATTTTTTCTAATTTGCAGGCAACACTTAAACTAGTTGTATTGTATTTACTTAATCAGTATCCTTAGTCTTTCAGTTGAATATTCCTGCTGTTTCTCTTTAATCTTTCTGTTGTGAATGCCTTACAGACTTAAGCAGGATGTGATACCACATTAAAAAATAAAATCTTATATTGTACTTAGGATTTCAAAACACATTAATGCCTTTTATACAGGACAGTGTGTGCTACAGACCTCCAAGAAAGTATCGGAACTTTCTTATGTTAAGTGAATGGCTTGTTGATGTTCCAAATAACTTTGCAACTGAATACTTTGCAGTACCATGTCCAGTTGGAAAGAGAACACTCATTGTTTCAGGGAGGGTGAGTACATTGTAATACAGTACAATATATATAGGTCTTATAATAATATTCAAGGAGTATAAAACTATTAACCATTTGGTATGAGACATCTAAAGGAAATGTGTGACTAATAAATTATTTTTAGTCTTTTTGATATTGACTAAATTGCATATGTATAATGACCTCAATTTGTAAAACTTTTTTATAATTCAATGAACGTGATTATGCATGGCACCCTATCCTTCTGAAGCCAGCGCGATGTGCCCAATTGTAACATAAGAACTGAGATGGCAGAGCATCATCACATTCTCTTTTACTTTCTATCTCCTCTCTTTTATTCTATAGCTGGAATAGAGGTCAGGGATGGAGAAATTGCCAGCTCATTAATACATGGTTCACTGTAGTCAGCAGTAGGTTATTTACTCTCTGACTCATAGGTTGAGATATTTTATTTATTTTTAGGAAATACTGTATACGTTTTGTCTGTACTCTTATATCTTTTCTACATCTACATGTAGAGGAATGACAACCACTTAGCCTTAAAAATTATTTTTTCATTGTACTGTATATTTAAGGAAATGTTTCAAACTTTTAGTTTCATTAATAGATAAAAATACAGTAATTTCTATAAGACTGCATATCTTATATCTTGTAATATCAAAAATCACAAATCAGAAATAAAATCTTGTTAGACGTTTTTGAGATGTTCTTATGTTATTATAAATAATGACATTTTGTTGTGGTGACGTTTCGTAAGTAGTATCTTTATATCATGAGGATATAATGAATTGTCAGGAAGTAATATGCAACCCACCTCGACATTTATCACTGAATAATATAAAGTCAACATGAAGGGGCCTGAGCAATCTTTGTTCAGCAGTGGGAAAAGCATTATTTTGTTCATTATTTACAACATATATAAGCATTTCTCTGAGAGAATATTGAGTTAAGAGGTCATACATATATTAGTTTTGAATATATACAATTTTATTTTCTTAATATATATATACAAGTACCCTGTGTGTGTATATATATATATATATATATATATATATATATATATATATATATATATATATATATATATATATATATATATATATATATATATATATATATATATATATATATATATATATATATGTATATGTATATGTATATGTATATGTATATGTATATATATATATATATATATATATATATATATATATATATATATATATATATATATATATATATATATATATATATATATATATATATATATATATATATATATATATATATATATATATATATATATATATATATATACATATATATATATATATATATATATATATATATATATATATATATATATATATATATATATTCCCCAACTTCCGAACGACTTAGGTTCAAGAAGTCCGTTCATAAGTAGAATTGTTCGTAGTTTGTGTTTAGGTAAGAAAAAGTACTGTAGAGTACATGCGTATGCAGTACTATACTGTACTTAAACTAAAGGCACTTAATTACTACATAAAATATAAAATATGCCATATTAATGAATTTTAAAACCGTAATAATAATGTCATAATACAGTACAGTACAGTAATACATACCGTAATATAATACATGGGTGGATAAAGGGTAGGTTTTTGCTCATATCTGAATGTTTCTAACTGGGGGAGTTTCCGTGTATATTATTATTATTATTATTATTTTTTTTTGTTCTTTTTCTTCTTCCTTTGAGTATTTTCTTTTACAGGGTAAGACTTGTGCATATACCAGGTCTGGATACAAGTTGAACCAATTTCCATCTTTGCTGCCTGGAGGCAGCCGTCGATACGGTTCTGGAGAATATGCTATGTTGGACTGCATCTATTCACAGAGCAATAAAACTTACTATATCCTAGATGTCATGTGTTGGGTCAACCAGTCTGTCATAGGATGTGATGTATGTAGAAATTTATTGTAGATATGACTCTGTGTTCTTGTATAGTTACAGCATTTGATATTTGAATTTGTACACCAATACTGGCTTCTTCAGTATTCTTGTACAATAAATATGTATTTTTTATTCTAAAAGTGCATAGGTTGTAATACTCGATTGCCAGTGCTATATTTTAGCTCAAGGGTTCTCAACCTGGGATTCGCAAGAAGTTTTTCATGATTAATTAGATGGTTGTTGTAAAAGTATTTAAAATACTATAACATTGGGACCTGTCCAAATTATAATAACTTCGGCGCCTGTCACCATTTGTTACAACTACATGCTTATAGGAGGACTGTCTACATATGTCCTTAGCACACAACTGTTCTACCTATTGTGCCTTTAGTTTGGAAAAATATAGATGTGAATATTTGGGAGGGGAAAGTCATAGAAGAAAACATTAGCATATATGTCTGCATTGATGATGCACTTTATAAAATACACTGAAAAATTAGAGTTTGTGCAACATGTGCAAGCACATTTGTCTTCTCTGCACATGGATTTCCAGTATTACTCCCCCAAAATGGATGAGTTGGAATCCAAATTTATTAGAATCTCATTTATTTTCAGTGTGGAACTACTCCAGAATAGCGTGTATGATAAATTCCTAGAGTTCGTGAACAATTGTTTCAGAAGAGCAGTTGAAATACTTTCCTGGACCAAGGTCTGGCTTGCAATGAGTGAGGTTCATCCTGTTGCAGCTGATATTGCTCGTATTTTTCTGCTGATGTTCATTAGTGAGAGCAAGGATTTTTAATGCTGTTGAACATGAAAACCAAGCATAAAAAGGGGTTGAATGAGAAATATGATATTTGTGTATTCCTATTGCATACTGCTCCTTGAATTAAGAAACTTCTTTGCAGAACAAGCACAGGTTTCAGACACAACTTTGGTACTTACTGGTAATAAGATATTACCCTTTTACTCCTATGTAGTATCAGTGTTCATTGTAATATAAATGCTTTACGGCTTGATAAGTTCATTACAATATGAACATTTGATGATATCGATTGCAGCGCCATTTCATGTTGAATTACTCTAAGAAAAGATAAATACAGTACTCTATTACTATTTTATATTCGATGTCAGTAGTCTGATAAATCAGGAGATTATGAGAGAAAGGTTGAGAACCTTTGTTATGTCAAGTGCATTAACCTGTAAAGGGCAAGGGTACTCTTCATCATCTACCCCCAGGGCTAGGGATCACTGGAAAGCAAAGTAAGCGGGCAACATAGGCCTCCAACTTGTTATTATTATTGTAGGATTAAGAATGTTCTGGAAGTATAATGGAGGGTAGGATAAAATTGTTTTACAGGACTCGTTCGTTGAGGGCCTTTACACTCAATGTAGAATATATCCTTAAAAACAGACTTTTATGAAATCTACATGTACATAAACCTTCATTCTCAACTTACGCTGTATTTGCATGATTCACCTGTAAGGCATAAGGTGTTAGTAGAATATACCTATAAGAAATGTATAGGCTCTGAGTTTTTCACTTGCTGCTACTGTTTTCTATCTGTAAAATGGAAAGGTTAGACTTATGTTAAAGAACTCATTTCATGTCCTCCCTGTGTCTTCGTTATTGTTCACTTTTCCTTTCAGTAATTGCCTAATCTGTATAAAAGGGTAGAATTCTGTCCCCTACCACCAGAGAAGTAAATATAGATAATCTGATTTGTATATACTGTACAGTATTTGCAGATTTTTGTCTTCTCTATTATGTATTTTATGCGTGAGTTGTGAAAGGAATCAACACAAATACTATCCTTGTAATTGTTAGACTTTATTTTATGCGGATAATGAGAAAGTAAACATTTTGCAAACTGTAGAACATCATATATATTAAACAATCCTGACTAAAAACAATATTTTTTGTAATATATTGCTATCTCCAGCTTTGATCAGCTGGATGGCTAAGCAAAGAAAGAAAATTACTTTATAACAAATGTAACTCTTTCATCTTTCTATATCGTAACCATTTACTCATTGTCGCACTTGTGCGCACCATATATAATGATCAAGAAAATGCTATTGCTTATGCTGATTTCCAGAGTCATTCTGCACGTGTTCTAGTTTTTTGCTAACGATGAATTCAAGAACCTGGCAGTACGTTTCCCCATTTTATCTTGGCTCAGTTATCAAGGCTTGATTTTGCTCTGAAGTGTACTTTAAGCATTGGTAGCTTAGAAAGTTAGGCGAGATTTTTTCTGTGTACCCAGTTTAATCTAAATACTCCTCATTAGAGCTATTACAGTACTCTGGCACTAATGATTTTGTCTTCCAGACATTCTTTCGATTTGAATGGTTGAAGGCAAGATCCAATGAAGCAGCAGAAGGCATAGGGGAAATTTCAAGACTGAACCCATTTAGGTAAAGTGTCTTATTTTATTCACAACCACATATGCAAATATTTGTTAGATCGTAAATATTCATTTTGTTTTTCCTGTTCTGTATTATAAAATGTAATTTGTTAAAGTATTTGTTTAAAAAAGCCTAAATTTTAAGTAATATACTCTGCATACCACTCAGTATAGCTGAATTCTATGTGCAAATGTTTTTTGTCATTTCAGATTCAAAAGGCTTCCTTATTATGACTGTTCCCCGGAAACATTAACAAATTTACTAAATGGAGATGGAATGCCTTTTTCTGTTGATTTAGATGGAGTTCTGTTTTATAATCGTAACAGTCACTATACTCATGGGCCTACCCCACTTGTTGGTTGGTTAAAAGCTTTCATGTTTCCTGAAATTTTAGGTGAGCATAGAGGTTCTATATTTTCCTTTGAATACTGGTTTTCTATACTAAAGAACCCATGTAGTTGCATTTAGGATATTATGGTACTTCCTCCACCCGGGAAGTATTTAACTTTATTGTGAAGGGAGACTTTTCATCTATCCTGAAACTAGTTAGAGGGTTGGATGCACTTGAGGGATAAGCATTCAATGTAGAGCTGACTTAGAGGGAAATGCCTAATTCTTCCAGCCCACCATGGGAGGCAAGGGTACGTCAAGTTATTTATGATGTTATTGACTTGGAGGTAGAACTTATATTATGCTGGCATCATAATTGAAGAAACACGAAAGTAGAAGAGGGTTATACATGTCAGTATGATGGAAGTAAGAAACATGAAGTATATGCAAGCTATACGGGTGTATCTCAACATGAACCATGCATGAAGGTGAAGAAGAAAATCAGTTTCATCAGAATAATTACAACTGTCTTAGAGAGTATTTACTAATTTCGTTGTGGCCTGGGCACCTCTTTGGGAGAGAGATAATATCCCATTGGGTCCCATCATAAAGTATGATATCTGCCCCCAAGTTCCAGGAACTTTTGTGAAAAGCTTGAAAATGGCTGAAACCAGGTGTTGCTCATGTCTTATTATCCAAAGAATGTACAGCCCACTTTATGGCATAAAAGTAGTGGCGGACAAGATTCTTAATTTAAATCGAGACCCCATCTCTGGTGATGTGGTAAGCAAATTAGGGCAAGTTAGAATATGAAATCATGTTTCCTTTTACAAAAAATGCAGTCGAATTTTTAGTACTATTAAGATAACCATCAAATAACTATAGAATTAACAAGGAAATATTAGTATCTGAGCTTTTAAACAAAGATGCTTCCGTTGATTCCTTAGTCCGCTAAGGATAGCATTGAGTTGGCAATCCCAGTCTCCCTTAAGTTTTGTAGCCTCAGGAGGGGTGACATTTGGTAGGGCATGATGAAGCCCTGCTGCCTCCTACTTTTTTTCAATTGTGGCCAAAGTGCTGGTGTCATATTGGAAAAACTTAAAAAATTTCAACCTAAACTGTATGTAAATATAGATAACCTGATCTTAAATTTTCTTGACAGGAATTAATGCAGCTGAAAAATATCAAGCTGAACGCCCTGCAAAATACACTAATTTAAGCAATCACATCCAGTATGCTAAAGAATTGAAAGAAGAAAGGATGCAAGAAAGAAAAAAAGTGAGTGTCTTTAGCAGTTAAAGCATTATTATCTGAGTGTCTTGGTATGAATTCATACATATATTGGAAAGAAAAAAATTATATAATATATATATATATATATATATATATATATATATATATATATATATATATATATATATATATATATAATATATATATATATATATATATATATATATATATATATATATATATATATATATATACTGTTTCCTTTTGAAGCTGACAGGGTGACCAAAACTGAAGAGAGTGAATCATCATTGAATGATGATTGTGAAAGCATGAAACATATACTATAAGGGATAACTCTCCCCCTTTTTTTTTGGTAGGTAGGATTCTCAGAGCAACGAGTATGGACAATTCTTATTAAAAATTATTCTTTAAGTCATATACAGGGGGTCCCTGGTTTTTGATAGGGTTACGATCCTGACATCTGTCGTAACTGGTTTCATCGTAAGTTGGAAAACCCCTAATTTCGAACCTTGGTCCCCCGCCTTTGCTAAAAATAAATAATTTAAAACATAGAAACATAATCTAAGACATAATTATAGTAAACGTACACTATACAGTATTGCTCACCTTAAGTACTGTGGTTGGCTTGCATCATCAGCCCCCATATCCAACTTAGGTATAGACGGCTTAACACCAGCAATTGAGCACAAGAACAATAGTATGGCATACGAGCGGGAAGTGGACGATGCTTCTTCTTCCCTCCTTTCCCAATTCCACAACATTAAACTATCTTTTACTTTCCTGAATCAACAGGAGGCTCACTGGGATGCTCTATCAATGCTGGTCATCCAGCCAAAGCACTAATAACTCCATTTCAATCACGTTGAAAGTATATAATCACAGCAAATAGAGCACAATAAACAATGCTGTGTGACGAAATTTTGTAAGTAAATTAAATGTAATTCCTTCAAAGAACCAAATACTTAAACAAATAATAAATAAAACTATTAACATGATATATATGTATACAACAATGCTGAGTGATGACATATCCCAAAGGCCAACCTCAACAAACTTTATCGCATAAAGATCGTATTTAAGGCTATTTACCTGGTAATTTTGTAAATAAATTAAATTAATTCCTTCCAATAACCAAATACATAAACATGTAAATAAATAAAACCATTAACTTGATATATACGAATACAACAACACCGTGTGACAACAAAAAAGGGCCAATCCTCAACAAACTTTTTTGCATAAAGATCGTATTTTTTGGCTATGTGTTTGGTAATTTTGTAAATAAATTAAATCTAATTTCTTCAAATAGCCAAATACATAACAAATAAATAAATAAAATCATTAACTTGATTTATACGGAAATTGTAATGAAAATTATATTATTGGTTAGAGGAGTCTGCCTAAAAAATAATATCAAAATTCTAGTACTATATAAGAGACATTTTAAATTATGTTTGTAATGTTTTGTACTCACATGAAATCATATGTGCAATTCATATCATAATTGTTCAGTATAAAATGAAATTGCTTTTTAGAAATAAATAGTAAATATTTTTACCACATCTACAAAAGTATATTTCACTGATACATGTAAAATAATGTTGTTGTTTTCCCTGAAACAATACTTGCAAAAAGTCTACAGTATACAATTTCGATAAATATAAAGGTTGAGGGATCATTCAAACACAGCTATATTTTTGGTAATTTTTTAAAGAAATTAAATCTGATGCCTTCAAATAACCAAATACATAAACAAATAAATATATAAAGCCATTAACTGTATATATATGAAAACAACAGTGCTGCTAGCAGTATTTTCGTTTGCCGCACTTACAAACTGTTCAGCCCATGGAGTTTGTATTTAATCACAGAGGCCAGATAGGTCAAAAAATTTATTTAATAATTTATGGGCCTCTGTCGTAACGTCAGAAAATCGTAACGCAGGGACTCCCTGTATACATAGTTTGCAAATATCAGGTTTGTATAGTATTACCACTATACAAATTATCATCAGCTTGAAGATGGGTCAGTTCTTGCAGTGTTACATATCTAATGCCGTTTGCACCAACAGAGAACATGCCATTAAAACTATCTTTTCCATACAGTTTATGATTTTGATATTGGATAATGTTATCAAAAAGATTGCATAGAATGTATGTAACAATTTCTTATAAAGTATTTACAAAACAATTAATGGGTATTATAATTGTTTTTTCATGATACCTTTTAGGTATCACTTGCTTATGCAGTGGTGAAGATTTCAGTTTAAACATTATCATAATTGCTCTTTTGATCTGTTACTGTTATATGGTTTTTGTTCTTTGTTAGTAATGCATCATGTTTGCATTATTTTCTTCAATATAGTAAGTTGCAAAGGAAAAAGTGTTACACTCAGATCGCTATTTTTCTGTGCAAAATGTGTCACATAAAGAAAAGGAGCGGACAATTTCTTCCTCTGTAGATGTTTATTTGCTTCAAAACAACCTCTACAAGAGGTGATCACTGGGTTGAATAGGGTGAAGCCTCACTGCTTTGGTTTCATATATGTGGCCACTCTGTTAGTCTTTGGGAAGGACATTATGAATACAGACACATATTGAATAAAATCTGCCTCTACACTTAACATATATAAATTTCATCATGGCTCTTGTTTCTTCATGTAGTTATTTTTTTTCAGATGGAGGAAACAAAGCATAATCAAATTGCAGAAAGTAAAGGCGGCAAGAGTATGGAGGTTATGGAGGCAGAATCAACAGAGAACTAATGGCTGCTAGGTACTTGAAGAGCTTTAAGTTCTATACATTTTTCTGACTTCACATTTACTTGATGTTGATGAAAATTATCTTTGTAGATTCTTTAAAGTGAAATTGTTGTGGTCATATGGGAAAACGGTCTGTTATGACAAGGAAAGATTTTTTTTAACTTGTGTCTTGAACAGAGGCTGAATCTGTTTTCTACAACTTAAGGTTGAAATATAATTTCAAATTACCAATGAACTTTAAACTTAGGAAGCAATATCAGAACTGTGAGAGAATTATACATTGTATGCTTGCATGAAACTAAGTTAATTGTTATTTACTTTTTTTGCTGATTGTTACCTGTCTAACTTGTTAGTTTCTATACTTTATAGTTCCAGATATGTTTTTTTTTTTTTTTAAAGTTAGGTTCATTAGACTGAAGCCTTTTTTGGTTTATGAAAATATATATTGAAGTTGAGATGTAACATGCTTCTAAGCATAGATTTAAAATATCATATTTGACTATGTATTTTAAAAGACTTAGCACTCTCATATGTTATTCTCATGAGGCATTTATCACAAATATTTACACATATATTATTTTTCCCCCACGTGATACCATATCCTTTCAATGTCAGTTGGGTGCCCTAAGAGCAAGTGAATAAAATCCCTCTGCTGCCTTTTCCCTTTCAGTCAGCTGAAATTTACAAAGTGCCAGAAATACAAGTGACGCAATGTGAGCCTGTTAGATGCATACTGTTGGTTCTTGAGGAAAATAACATTCTTCAATGCACAACACCATAATGCAAACTATTGAGAAGCTTTACAAGCTTGAATATTTAAGGAAATTAGCAACTGACATAGTTACAATGTATACTGTACTTTCCTTAGGTGCTCACAAATAGACATGTTTATTGAGAAAGCGTGTGACACTGCTACATTCTATATATATATATATATATATATATATATATATATATATATATAATATATATATATATATATATATATATATATATATATATATATATATATATATATATATATATATATATATATATATATATATATATATATATATATGCCACATTCCCCCTTGTAAGGGGGGTGGCTGAGCCAAGAAATGTGCATTCACCACAATCCACACATACCTCGGCCACTCCTCTCAGCTCCTTGGGATAAAGGGTTGCCATGTCTCCCCCTCCCACCCTGCTTGGGTCAACCACAAGGTAGGCGGGCAAGGATATTCTACAATGAGACCCGACAGCCGCAGCTGGTTTACCCCCACCGCTTCATCATATGGCAACTCCCCACACTCCCGTCCATCACAGTTCACTGATATATATATATTATATATATATATATATATAATATATATATATATATATATATATATATATATATATATATATATATATATATATATATATATATATATATATATATATTGCATATTCTCAACAATAATGAAAAAGATATTGTAAGAACTTTGAAAAAGTTATACAAGAAAATTACAAATGCAAAAATAGCAGTCAAATTCAATATATATATATATATATATATATATATATATATATATATATATATATATATATATATATATATATATATATATATATATATATATATATATATATATACTGTATAGCACTCTGCTTTGGTATAACACTAAGGTTTATTTCAATAAGTAAGTGATGGAACTAGCAAACAGATTAGAACAGTATATGTCTATGTGATGTTAAGAGTAACTGAAATATTAAGTCAATGCACTAGTGTGTATTACAATATTTATAACAAGTTATTTTTTGTGACTTATTTCACTTATAGCAAGTCATTCACTATTATTGTTTACGCTTTGAATTAATATTGTTATCGACTTTGAAGATGGAGTGTTGAGGTATGTTAATATACTGCATGTCAGTGTGTGTGCCGTCAAATTTGAATTACGAACATCAGAACTATTCTCCTATTTGACGTATGCTTTTATATTGCCCTTTATCAATATTATGTAATAATATGTATTTACCAGTATTAGGATCAAGACATACTCCTGGCTGTGATTATGTAATAATAATAATAATAATAATGTGATAAACTAATAATATTATGTTTAATAGAAATAACAATAATAATTTTTTCAGACATGCAGTGAAATTCTTATGTACAGATAATAATAATATTACTTCCTATGTACTGTAGTGATAATATCGATACATAATAATATTAATAATGATAATAATAATATGAATATTTATTCTTATTCTTGCATATGTACACATACAGTGGCCATATTCCCTCTTGTACAGGAGGTGACTGAATTGAAACACACCTAGTGACCAGAAGATTCACTCTCCCCACATATGCCTCTAACCTTGCTTGAGTGGTACGCAGTGTAAAGTTCTTATGCTGTGGTGCCCAAAAGTTGCAGCTGGTTTATCCCAACCACTTTATCTTATGGTGTCCTCCTCCTGCCCCAGTTTACATCATTAAGCATTATCTCTTGCACTCTCTTCCCTTCTCCATTTATTCACCCCATCCATCCATCTCAATTTTGGTCTTTCTCTCGGCAAATTCTTTTTGCCAAGTATTCCTCCTTCATTCTTTCAATATGTCCATACCAAAACAGCACACTAGTGTATCTTATCAATTTGCTTCCTGCCAATCCTCATTGTTCTGCCTCATTTCCAAATTTCTTACTTTATCCATTCTTGACACAACTATCATATTTCTCAAACACCTCATCTTCTTAACATTTTGTCTGTTTCTTTTATCTTCTCTTACATTCCAAATGCCTGCTCTCTTCATCGCCTTAGGCACAGTTACTTACTCAGTAGACTAATTTTTTTACATTCTTTCCTAATTAATTATTTCTTATCACTTCTCATCCCACTTAGACAAATACTCTTTCTCTTCACCATTGCATCCACTTCTTCATTCACTCATACATACAATCCCACATACTTGAAACTGTCCACTTCCTCAGTCATCTCCACCATTCACTCTTTCATTCAACCTGCCAACATCAATATCTCTAGTGTATCATAACTTTACTTTGCTCACAGTTACCTAAAACTTCCTTTTCTCACACACCCTTGCAAACTCAGTATAACGGCTTTATTTTTTCAGAATCTGCCACTAGCATGCTGTCATCCACAGAATGAAGTTGATTCTCTTCACATATCTTTATATTCTCACAACTCTGATGCAAGCCTATAGTCACCTCAGATCATTCAATTGCACCTTCCCCAACTCTTACTCACTCTGCTAACTCTTGTAAACTTTTTTGACCACTTTCAACAGACTCTGCAACACTTCTTTATCAATCCTGTCATTTGAATTTCCCATATCCGTTTCATTTGTTTTTCGAAATGCAGCCATATCTTGCTCTAAGGAGCAACATGTCTGCGACTGAACGAATAAGGGGGCAGGTGTATCATGGCAAGGATGTAATAATAATAAAAATAATAGTAATAGTAATATTCTGCATGTTCTGCAGTAAGAAAAGAAATTTAAGGAATATGAAAATGTTAGCACCCACTTCCATATCCCTCTAAGTTCCTCCCACAAGACATGGAATATATTCTCCTCCATCAGGGATATCATATAGGAATAAGATTTATTTAACTTACACCCTTCCAAAGATAATAATAATAACAATAATCATATACAGTACAATATTTAGTATAATTATAATATAGGCTGTAGTATGGTCATTGTATAGTAATAATTATAATGGTGATACAGTGAAACTTATTTTTAACTTTTGCTAGTCTCAATACTATAATAATAAAATCATGACATGTTATTGTTTTGCAATGTGGACAATGTTTCATGATGAATTTTTACATGTGAATACATGCATATTGCTACTTACATGTCAAATTTATTGTGTCTTTAACACCTTGTCTAGATCACAGTTGATCGTGTTTATGCACGTATTTTTGTCATCGTGGTATGGCAAGAAGTTCATAACTCTGTGTTTCTTATAAATTCATCTAAATGTAAATAAATCTACAGGCAGTGCTGCTCTTTAAAATAATATTGTATTAATACCAGAGTGATGAAACTTAAGCCATGTGGCCGTTAACTGGATGATAGAAGTGATTAACATTGAGTGCTGATACAATGGCTTGCAATACAAATCGGTATGTTGAACTTTGGGTCACTTCCATGTTTTAGAAAGAACAGTTCTCTACGCTTTATATCTTTGGTCAGTGTTAGCACATTTTCATAACATGTATTCTAAGGATCGGTGATCAGCAGTTACAAATTTCGAGAAATGTGATGTAATTAGTAATAAGTACAGTATTTAACATTTATCGGCCACTAGGTCTCAGTGTTTCACTGGGTTCATGATCTTGTAATAAAATCAAATAGTTTTCTTGCATTCTCACATAATTCATAAGTTAATACAATGATTTTATTTAATTCATCTATAATTGCACATCGTAAGTAGATTAGTTTTAACTTTATATTTCCATGGTTTGTAATTTTTTAATGCAGGTATGTTATCTATAGAATAGTTTCTGTATTAAAGTAAAAATTAATGTAACAGGAACTAAGTTTTCACAGTCTTCTTTATGTAATCCGAAGCATATGAATGGCACTTTATTGGCTTACATGCAAATGGAAAGTTGTTTACTGCGTGTGTTTACAGACATATTATGTAACTCTTTTTATAATAGATTATGTATTTCTCAATGTGTACAAATATACATAAATGTAGCAGCTTTGGATATTATTCTGTGTAGGAATAATGATGCCCTGGCATAAAACATACTAAAATAATGCAGTTTCATGGAATACTGCACAGTCTTACACGCTATTCCTATGTTTGCCTCTGACTGAAACGATTTGATAGGTAACAGTTTAATTTTACGTGTTCTGTGTCTCTTAATGATAGCAATGGCCTCACTTATTATTGTAATTCAACTCGGTTGAGTAAGGTAAACCTAAATATTTATTTTGTTGATATGAAGTATATTAATGCTAAATGCTAATCTGCAAGCTTATGAAAACACCTCTGGACATGTGAGTTTAATACTTGAACACAGTACTTGCAAGGGATGAGGCTTAATTACGAATTCTTGAGCTGCGGCTTGCAAAATACCCTCGTAAGTTGATTATACTCACTTTATTTTTTTCTCCAAAAGTGGCCACACTGCTGGTTTCATATTTAAAACAGAAAAAGAAATTGGTATTTTATCGTGGTAAGTATTCATGACTGCCTATGCAATCTCTAGGTGGAGTTGTGTGGATATACTGTATTACAAATACAGCCAAGTAACTACATCACTTTGATTTTGAGATCCTTAGGAAAGAGGTACTTCAAAATCATTCCTGTCACTTACACGTACAGTTCATGTGTAGAAAAACTGCAAAGCAGCTACGAGAAGAAAATTATAAACAAACTTATATTAAACTATTACATACAATACACAGGGAGCATTACCATATCTTAAAGGCACTTTGATAAAAGTCATCTTTTATTAAACAGATTTAGTAAAACCTTATATCCATCCAATACAAACACCATAAAATTATTTATAGATATAGTGTTATTTATCCATATCTTCCCAGATATTTGGGGAGGCAAGATATCAAATCTCTATTGGAAAAATCACAATCAAAATTATTAGTCTTTTTCAAAGATAAAAACCTAATGTTCATATTATTTCTCCTCAGAATAGTTGGTCTGATTGATCAAAAGGCTTGTATGTTCGATTACGGACAGTTTCTCTTCATATTATTGTCCTTAGAAGGTTACATCTTAAATAATTTATCTAATTACCTCTCTTAATTCATCCTCTCGGTATTTTTACTGAAGGGTTGAGTAGCTGTGTCCTTTCTGTGTTAGATAAGATGACATTATGATCATCAGATAAGAAGTCTGAGTCTTGTCCTTCTACATAGCAGCTCGCTTCCAACCTAACTCATATAATCTACCTTCCTTCAAAAGACAAGTCTTCCAGCATCTATGACAGTGCCCATAAATTTCAGTTCCTTACACAACTTGTCTTCCTAACAAAATTTTATATATATACGATTATTCTTAGACTGTTTTATATTTATAATTAAATTATTCATTGGAGAGGAAAAAAGGGAAAAATTGCCCATTATACCAGTACATAAAAAAATATCGCAACATTAAATTCTATGCCAGGCCTTTCCAACTCATACCAAGAGTGTACGATGAATAGCAACTGATTATTATTAAGGATCGAAAATGTTAAAATAATAATTTAAATATACACATTAGTAAAGTAATACTAAGCTGTAAAGTATCATAAAAAGAATCAATAATAAATTAGCTTAAACAGTTTTTAAGTTCCACTCCTGACAATAATGGCCAAGTTTAACTGATATTTCACAGTTCATTGCTACCAGTCATTATCATCACTGTCATTGTCATCATCACTGTCTTTGCTGAAACCTCTCAGAGATCCCATGAGTACATCTTGAACCTTTGGACCACGAGGATCAGCTTCTAAGTCCGTGTTGAAGCCTCCAGTGCGAGACAATATCCACTCAAGCTCTAAACATGAAAAAAAAAAACATACTACTTTACACCACATTATTAAAAACATTTCATTCATAAATTTAACCCAAGCCATTGTATTTAAATATTCTATCTTCCTCTGTAATATTCATTCTTTCAGGAAAGAGAAACAAATCTGATAAAAAAAAAATGGAAAATAATACACAAATCAACAAATTGAGATATTTAAAAGGCACTAGTGTGTGCAGTCTAGTGTTGGTAGTGGTTCCTATTTCAGTTTCCCTACTGATCAAGAGATTGTTTTAAAATCATGTTTAGCTTTTCTTGGACTGCACGTGTTAATACTGATAACACTTACCTCTATTTTTTTTCCTAGTTTTATATACCTGTTCAAACAAAGAAAATGACAACCACAGGCTTAAAATTTGGGATTCTGAATGCCTGACTACGAAACAAGTAGTATAAAATGGTGAAGATTGGCACATTGTTTGCAGAGAAATTCAAGGATGTGTTAGCTCTGCGTGATACAAGGTTAAAAAAGAAAAGTGAGGCACAGTTTGGGAGTGTGTTGGAAAAAAAGAGAAGGCAAAGAAAGCAAGTAGCCCTCTTAATGAGTGAGGAGATTTGTAAGTGTCGTTGAGAGAAAAAGTGTAATCGCTGTTTACAGTGCTCATACTGAGATTGGATTGGCTGTGTTGTGTGTGTGTGTGTGCATGGTTATGGTAGAGAAAAGAAAAAGCCCTTATAGTTTTTATCTCATCACCTCAATTTTTAAATTCTTTCAAAGTTTTCATCTTCCAGATACCCAATCAAACTCTCCTTGCTTCTGCACTTACGCATCTGAATCTACAACCACAATAATGGTGCAAGTGAACAGCAATATTCTCACTGCTCAGTCCCTACCTCCATCATTTGAGTGCCAAAGCCTAAAAAGTCAAATCATTATTTCCTCAATATATCATACAAGTGCAAATTCATTAATCATGGTGAAAAGTCCATGTCTTAGCCTAATCGTTACCGCAAACCACTCGCTTTCTCCATGACTGATTTTCCTTGCTATCTTTCTAACAGGTATCTAAGCTCTTTCACAGTTATCCTCCCATAGCAACATAGGCATTATCTGTCGCACCTGTCAAACTTCTATGCTTTTCTACATCTATAACTGCAACATACAAAGAAAAATCTCAGTAAAATACCTGGTCTCCACCACCTTAACCTTGTTTGAAGCTACACAGGTCATTCTTAATCAATGCTTATATATGAAAAATCCCTAAACCCATTTATTATAATTATCATCCTCGGTGGTCGGGCGAACCTTGTTTGAACTCAAACATTCATCTACAATCACTACCTATATATAGCTGATAAGTCTACCCAGTAAGTTAACCCATAAACAATTATTATTATTATTATTATTATTATTATTATTATTATCCTTGGTGGTGGAGAATAATAATATCACCTTTGTATGTCCTGTATATCATAGGAGAGCGCTAAAAATGGATACCATATTTCCCCATTATATTCTCAACTAAAATGAATAAGGTGAAGAGGGCTGATAATCTCTACCTCCCTAAAGCTATTTTCTTGTATAAATAATGGACAATTCTAAAATAAAAAGATATAAGTGCCTAGTAAACAACCCCTGATAACTTTGCAGTGAAATTTCATAGATACAACCTGTGAGTTCCACCAACACAAGGAAAAATATCACTTGCAAAAACTATGAAAGAGGCTACAATGTGTTTGCATTTTATAATGACTGTTTTACTGATAGTGAAATATACTTATAAGCAGATATTTAACCTTGCATTTCCTGTGCAATACTGGTATGTATTTTTTACAAATGAAAGACGCAAAGGAGGACCAACAAAAAATCAAATAAATAATAAAAAAGAATAGACCCATCATGGCATTAATTACGCGAAAGGAGAGAGGATGCCTTACATCTTAAAAAAAAAATTTAAAAAATACTAGAATAACAAAACAGTTTAAGAGGTACATGGAACTTTTCATGTGGATAAGCTAAACAGTACAAGAGATTACATACCCTGAGTTACGTAAAATCAAGAAAACGAAACAATTTAAAAATAAACTGTCCCGTAAAGAAAGACAGATGTTAATAACAGCTATGCAACATAATAGTACTGTATCTAATGGTTGCTACTAGCAACTACTAGAGAAGCTGAAAATATGGACTGCCAACAGGCAATAAATACCAAAATGGGTACACATTATACACAGAAAACAATATAGATAAGACTTACCTTCAAGTTTTGGTCTGTCTCCACCTAATTCAGCAGCAGCAATAAACTGTCGTTTCAACTGACCCTCAAAGTACACAAACACTGCAGGTAAATTGCGATCAGGAAAATTGGGTATACAAGTTGTTGATATGGATTTCAAAAACTTCACCTGTGGACATCAAAAAAGACAATATATATCCAAATTAGTACTTATATATAATAATTCTGCTTTAAAAAGACAACAGTATAATAATATTCTTATGTTCAACAATATTAATTAGGTAGGACAAAAAATTTTCCGATAAAAGCATAGTGTAAATTTCGGAACATACACCTCTCATACAGTGTAAGCATTCCAGAATTGACATTACCATGCATAAAACTAGCATTCGTAAAGCGGAACTGTACTTATAACTGCAATTAATTACAAAAATATAATATGGTAATGTCTTTCTTTAATAATATCTTTTGTTTGTCTCTGTGAACCATGTCCAAGTTTCTCTCTCCAGTGGAGGCAGAGTCAATATGAAATCAATTAACTTTCGAAAAAGATACAGAACAAATAGTTCAAGCGCTAAGTTCATATAGGTGAGCCATTTTACAGACTTTATGAGTGATGAGAGTGTAGGTCCCATCCCACGGTGGTTTCAAACAAGGGCTGGGGACTTCACACATTTGGTGGCCAGAAAGGAGCCAGAACTTATATAAAGGCATTGGTAGCAGTGTACATTGTATTGAAAACTGTATGAGCAAAGATGCATATCTATATCCAGATCCACGGTTATGACGGTAATCCATGCAAAAAAAAAGAGAAGGCTCATTAGGTCATGTGCCTTGAAACAACTGGCATGAATATTAAGCATACTACTGAGATGGGAACTAGCACTTTACATATGGAAAAAAAGGGAGAATCATGGTATAACATAACACATACAACACGACATAAGCATCTTTGGGTACAGCGTACTTTACTGAGCTGCTTCCAGCTAGAATGGCCACTGGGCCAGATATCATTAGAAAAAGTCAGGGAACTGGTTTTAGACCAGTACGTTTCACCAGTCACACTTCTGAACGGAAGAGCAGTGGAAGCAATTGCTGAAAGTTGATCTATATATTTCCTCTGATGAGGCAGTTTTGAAGGTTTTTGAGAATCCTCATGCAATCAGACATCGAGCAGTGACAATAGCTTTTGGTGACCTAAGAAGGCATGGTTTCTGAAATTTCAGAGAGCAACCTGTAATGTGGAAAATTAGTTTTATCTCAGTTGAGTCAAAACCCTTACAGTGCGCCTTGTCTTCTCTGATGTTCTTTCTTTCACATCCTGATTTTCTTGAATATCACAAGGATATCTACAACAAAACAGGACGAGCCTGCCTGTTAAACTTTTACTACATTCGTTTAGGAGAAGAACGTATCCAGAATCACAGAGAGGACAATCTTATTTCACTTCAAATATCTATTCTCAACAAAGAATCTCTCACTGAAGTCAACTGCCATTTATAAAGCAGACTTGGCTAAATGCTTACTCCATAGCCTCAACAAAGATGACTTCAATTCAATGTTTGCCAATGCATTCTTTAGAATGCCATATCTTAGATATGGCATTTTGTTTGTATGAACTATTTGATCCAACATCTATGCCTAGGTTTGCAATTACTTTATGGATTTATGGGTGACTATTGTTCCCGTCATTCTCTCAACATAACATTACTCCTTGTTTAAATGCACCACATAAAGTACATTTAAGAGAGAGGGATTTCTCCAGAGCCTTTGTATATTACTCACACCAAAGTACCCTTATATTTGCTTTGTGATACAGGTTAGCATAGTAACTGTTCAAAGGAAAACCCAGCGGTTTTAGATGCATAATTTTTATGAAGGATACAAGTTCAAATGTGTTATATTTTCTTTCCAAGAAGCCTAGAATTCCCCATCCTTGATTAAATGTTTGTAACAATCTTGATGTCATGTATGGAGAAAAACAAAAAAAAGAAATATTTTGAGGAATGAATGCGTATTTTTCTGAGTGTCCATGCAGCCCACTAACATCCACCTCCTTCCTGTAGCTTACTTCATTGAAATCTAAATGTCACATGATATAATGATGTCAACTGGCACAGTAGCACTGACAAAAATGACACTGCATCTATTTGGATTCTCCAGTGACTTGAGCCTACATCTCAATCACCTGTAGAGCATGTAAAATGGATCACCAGTATGATCATATGGCTAGAAGTATTAATTAAATCTCTTTCTGGAGAAAAATTAGATTCCTGATGGACTACACCTCCAGTGTAGAGAGAGAATCTATAGGGGCTGAATGAAGACTAAGAAATTTACACTTTTCCTCCCTCACAGGGCCTTCTTTTCCCTGTACTATATTTATCATTCAAGCCGCTAAAAATAACCTATTCAAGAAAAATCCACAAAGTACAAAATTAATATCGTAACACCAAAACTTTATAAATACCCAGTGCCTGAAAAAACTTAAGGAGTTGGTATATCAAAAATAAATGTAAATCAAGCAGTTAATACTCACTTGTGGAAATTTTATGGCTAATCTTGTAAAATGTTGGTTAATTAAAGTACAAAGAGGGATTCCTTGCTTGTAAAGATGGAGGAAGACCCATATATTGGAACCAGCATTATTGACTTGATCCACATAATCTTGACCACTAATTTCCAACACCTGGAGATATCAACAGAGGGAATGTCAATCTCATCACACATACAAATAATTAACACATCTGCATCACAAGAAGATTTTCATTTCAACATGACACCATATCCCTTTGTAGAAAGATGGATAGCCACAACTGAACAAAAAGTAATCACAACTGAGCATCAGTATACCTTATCTATAATATGTCCTGTGGCAAGAAAAACTTTCAGGAAGGATGGGATTGCCTGCCCTTTGCTCCCCTTTTAGACTTAACGACATCTTACGACATGCTGAGAATATTAGGGGGAAATACCTTCTCCCCCACTATAGGGATAAGAAATGTTTAGTCATAAAAGAAAACAGTTACTAACCTCCTTACTAATATATTATAAATATGAAAAAATTATGAGCAGTGAGCAGTAATAAAGAACAGTAAGTCTCAATAAGAGAAAAATTCAAATATGCCCGGAATTATTACCAAATACACAAAGAGAGCTAAATATTACACATTATAAAATACTGTACACAAAAAGAGATCATTCACACTCATATTATTTAAGAAAACAAGCAATGTGCAACAATACTTGATGCTGTCAATAGTATATTATAAAAATCAAAGTTAAGGCAAATTCTCTATGGATGAATGAAAATGAAAAGGATCACAAAAGCACAGCTTACATAATCACACTGAAAAAAAAACTCCTAACTTCAAGGGAAAAAAAAAAGCTATTTTTCATTTACTGTACAACTAAATATTCACAACGAAGTCACAAACATCAAGTAAAGCACATAGATGCTTCAAGTTACACAGTGATACATAATGAAGCAATATAGATGAAAAAAAACATACGCATATGTTATTCATCACAGTGATAAGTATCTCTTTCAGGCGTGATACAACATATAAGAACTCAATAACAAATCGTTACCACAACACTGCTAATCTTGAAGGAAAATTAAATATTTTCAGTCTCAGGTTGTCATACCTCACCAAATTTATTGAGTTTGGCCTGTGCCTTCATTTCCTCAATTCGTCGTTTGCGAAACTCCAACAATATGGCTTCATCTTCATCATCTTCTAGTTCGGCTAATTCTTCAAGGTTTAACTGACCTAATCTGCCTTCTGCATAATAAAAATGATGCTTAAGTTATTTACTATCAATTCTGAAATCAAACAAGTATCATCAGTATGTTTGAATATACAGTAATGCAATATTAGGAAAACTATCATAATATAATTTAAAAATATACTGCACCATGAAATTGCATTTACTCTACTTATTCTTTGTAAGAAATATAATAAGAGCCTAAAACAGTTTTAGGTTATGAAATTCATTAATATACCCTTGTGGCTATGATATATGCAATAGCAAAGGAGATATTTATCACTGATGGTAAAAAAGCACTCTACTTTCGAAAAATTAACTAATAAATATCTTTAACTCTTTTAAAATGACATTGTTACTGATAATATGGAATCGCCACTAATATCTAATTCTTTATCTAGTCATTACGGTATGCATTTTGAAGAAATTCAAACTATGCTCTAATAAATTACATATGCCTATACCGAAAAGAATTATTAAAAAAAAATTGGTACTGACAAAGAAATTCAAAAGCTCAACTTAGAAAATTACCAAGGGCATCTAAAAACTACATATATTTACTGAACAGAGAAATGGGTTTTCACCTGCACTCTGTTTTTCCTGAATAGATTGTTCAATCATTTCTGTAAGCATCTCCTCTGTCACCTCAGGTTCCTTCTGAGGCAAGATGCCCTTTTTACGTAGGATATCATTCCACTCAGTATCTTCATCGGGATTCTGTGAAAAAAAAGCCAAACCTTGCTGTCTTTTAGAAATTTCTATATACTGTACAAGATCAAAAGATACACCCTTTCGTTATAAAAGTCATTCAGGCCAAACAAGGCATATACTACATCTTTATACTCATGACAAGCAACTGAAATTGGGGAACACATACTGTATAAGTACTAGAGAAAAGATTTAAACATCATATATGGGATGGTACAACTGAATTTCTATTTGTTCTTATGTTTGCTGAGTGCATAAAACCTATACAGTAATCCCTCGCTATATCGCGATTCACCTACCGCGAATTCCGTGCATCGCGGATTTTTTTGGCGAGCATATGTATTTTATATCGCAGATTTTCTGGGTATATGCGGGAATCCACGATATGTGGAAATATTAAAATTTCCAGTACTGTATTTTTACTACTTTACAGATAAAAAAAAAGAATTTCATAGCCTAAGAATAATAAAACAGCACAAAATAGTAAAAAACTAAATCTAAACATGTAACTCACAGTATTGCACCATATAAACTACCATACCATTATAGGCACCTTGGAAAACGCAAAGGGTCGCACCTACGTGAGATAGTACATATTAAAATTTCCTGTATTTTCATTATTTTACTGATAAAAAAAAAAGTATTTCCTAGCCTAAGAATAATAAAACATTAAAAAATAGTAAAAAACATAAATTTAAACATGTAACTCACAGTATTGCACCATATAAATTACGATACCGGTATCGGCGTCTTGGAAAACTCAAAAGGTCGCACCTACATGAGATAGTACACGGGATGCTATTGGCTGATGGGTGGGAGACGACGAATCACAGAATTGTGTTCTGTATGTTCTGTATCCTGGGGTCTGATTGGCTTTTTGATTGAAGCTTGATTCTCTCAGCATCTTCCATTGTCTCGCCTCACCCATTCAGTTACTCACGTGTGCGCCATTCGCGTTGTGTCTCTTAATACGTGGTGCTTGTAGTTTTTAGTGAAAATATTGCTCGTGTATATCAACCCCTGCAATGCCGCCCAAGCGTCCTTGATCTTCTAAGGCTTCTGGTAGTGAGCCTAAGCAGCAAAGGAAGATGTTGACCATAGCAGATAAGGTAAAACTGTTAGATATGCTGAAGGAAGGAAGTAGTTTCTCGGCAGTCGGCCGCCATTTCAGCATCAACGAATCTACTGTTCGCTACATCAAGAAGGAAGAGGCGAATATCAGGAAGACAGCGACGCTTACTTTTAACAAAACTGCGAAGAGGGTCGTAACACCCCGGAATAAGATAAAAGTGCAGATGGAATCTGCATTGGCCCTGTGGATTGCTGATTGCAGGAAGAAGAACATCAGCTTAGACACCAGTATCATACAAACAAAGGCGAAGAAGCTGTATGAGACATTCACTGCAAACGAACCTGACGACGACAGTGGCGACCGTGAGGAGGAGGAGAAAGAAGAAATTAAAGACAAACAACCAGGACCATCCAGCGATTCTCCACCGAGGAAACCATAGTTCGTTGCTAGCAAGGGATGGTTCGCCAAATTTCAAAAACACTTTGGCCTAAAGAGCATTTCGGTGCATGGCGAAGATGCCTCTGCACATACAGCTGCAGCTGAAGATTATGTGAACAACAACTTCAAGAATAATATCGAGGAAGGCGGTTATGCTCCTGAGCAAGTGTTCAACATAGATGAGACTGGGTTATTTTGGAAAAGAATGCCGTCTTGCACTTTTCTTTTCAAGGAAGAAGCTAAAGCCCCTGGATTTAAAGCACACAAGGAACGCATTACCCTCGTCATGTGTGGGAATGCTGCGGGCTTTATGTTAAAGCCAGGGCTTATCTACAAGTCAAAGAACCCTAGGGCTTTGAAGAATAAAAACAAGAATCTGCTGACAGAGTATTGGATGCATAACCCTAAGGCCTGGATCACGAAAAGCCTCACATCAGACTGGTTTTACCAATGCTTTATCCCTCAGATCCGAGTTTATCTTGCGGAGAAGGGCCTTGAATTTAAAGTCCTTCTTTTGATGGATAATGCTGGTGGTTACGTAACCGATCTCCATTATGACGGTGTTCAGGTAGAGTTCCTGCCACCGAATACGACATCACTGATTCAGCCTATGGATCAAGGCGCTATTCGTGCGTTCAAGGCCCTCTACACATGATATGCCCAGACGAACCTGATTGACTCCATGGATGCAGACAAAGAATTCGCACTGAAGGCGTACTGGCGTAACTTCACGATTGCTACATGCCTTCAAATATTCTGAATGCACTCAAAGAAATGAAGAGGCCACAATCAATGCCAGCTGGAAGATTTTGTGGCCCCAAGTCATCTACGACTACAAGGGATTCGCTCCTGATGAAGTGCATATCTCGGCAGTTGCGAAAGCTGTGAAGTTGGCTGCATTGCTAGGAGGAGAAGGCTGTAAAGATATGACTCACGAAGACGTCAATGAACTGATCGACTGCCACTCGCAGCTGTTGACTGATGAAGACTTGGAGGAAATGACAAAATCAGTGGGCAAAGAAAAGGAAGAACAACAACAGCAAGCGCACAATGAAGTCGAAGAACCTGGCCTTACACTCGAACGACTGGCAGCCATGTATAACATGGCCAAAGAACTCCACCAACTGTCGCAGGAGTATGACGATGATATGGTTTGTTCGGTGCACTTCTGCAATATTATCGACGATACCATGACTCCTTACAAGACCATCTTTGCACAAAAGAAGAAACAGCGACACCAACTCCCCATTACCATGTTCTTCTCTCGCAAAAAGCAGCCATAAAGCTGTGATTGGCTGTGAAGTATGGAAACATCATCATCACGTCATTTACGGTAAGCTTACCTATCACGTTCATATAAATTTACGCTTGCGCGCTGTTATTAATAAAGTAAAGGGTGAGTTGTTAACAGTGCAGGGAGGGTTTATACAGTAAATTAAAAATAATTGTAAAATACCTGTAATAAATATGGTGCTGCTAATTCACGGATTTTGGTTAAGATTCTGTTTATGCACCCCTTCCATTGCCTACCTGAGAAATCAATGTTACCAAAGCTTCCTGAAATGTGTCGCGTTGTTGTAAACACCTAAATTTACCCCATTAAAGTATGTAAGGCTTCCTATTTGAGTGAGGTTTGGTTAGTTGGGTTGGGTTAGGTTATTTAAATACCCACTGCCGCCTATCAATTTAGGCCCTAACACAAAAAATAGTTATTTCATAGGAAAATAATTATCAGATAAATTCAATACAAATTGAAATCTATCAGAACAAAATTGCTTAGTTACCAAAATCATAAGGTTTAAGACTCCTCATGAAAGTTTATTCCTACTCGTATAACCTCTTCCCCAGCAGTAAGGTACAAGCTGCAGTATCTGACCTAGATATTTGCAACCCAACATCCATCGAATTTCAAGTCTGGCATGCTGTTTCATTTTCAAGCCTTGAAGATTACTACATCACATGAACTTGACAAAATTTATCGGCGATAAGCGACGAGATGATTAGATGGTCAGATACGCAATGCTTACGCAGTTCGTGATAAGTGACATCTAAAATGGGGTGTTACACACACCCTAAAAATAGACAAGTTACATGCCTTCAAATACATATAAAATCTTTATTACTATATGCCGAGGCCATAAGGGAAAATTCTGTTTCCATGCAATCACTTACTAACTTCTGCACTTTTTTTGCATTCGCAAAGCAATTAACTAGTAAATTACCTGCATTTTGAAGTCCTCTTATCTTATAACAGGCTATAAATCCCACGAATCCACACCTCCTCCAGTCTATTTTGGACTGCTATCAGCTGGCAAAAGGCAGTGTTGCCAGACGATTGAGTAAAAAAAAGGACAGACTGTCACACAGGACATTATGAAAAAATGACAGCAATATATATATATATATATATATATATATATATATATATATATATATATATATATATATATATATATATATATATATATATATATATATATATATATAATTCTACTTCACGAGAAACCCGTGAATATTCTGAATATGTAAATGGCTATGTAAGGAAATGAAAGAAATGAATAAAAAAAAAAAAAACACACACACACACATGAATATGTTTGCAGATGATGCAAAGATTGTGAAGAAAGTAAAAAACGAGAACAATGGTAGAGAACTTCAGGAAGATCTAAATAGTCTGCATGAGTGGTCAGAAAAGTGGCTAATGAAATTCAATACTTCAAAATGTAAGGTAATGAGAATGGGTACAAGTGCAAGAAGGCCCAAGCTTGACTACTCGGTGGCTGGAGTACAACTTCAAGAGACAGAAAATGAGAGAGATCTAGGAGTAAACATACTGGCAGATTTGTCTCCAGAAATACATATAAATGGCATAGTAAGGGCAGCATATGCATTCTTATCAAATGTAAGGGTAGCCTTCAGGCACATGGACAAGGAAATGTTCAGAAATATTTATGTAACCTATGTGAGGCCAAAACTCGAATATGCAGCCCCCTTTTGGAATCCGCACTTGAAAAAGCACATAGCTAAGCTTGAAAAAGTTCAAAGACATGCCACGAAACTGGTGCCAGAAATACGGAATCTCAGTTATGATGAGAGGCTGAGGGAATTAGACTTACCATCACTCGAAGCTAGAAGAGTGAGGGGGGATATGGTGACAGTCTTTAAATTCCTTCATGGTTATGATAGAGTGGATAGGGATCGATATTTCGATATGGCTGGCTCTAGAACTAGAGGCCATAGTTTGAAGCTTCGTAAGAAAACTTCTTTGCAGGATGTAAGGAAATACTTTTTCAGTGTAAGAGTAGTTGATAATTGGAATTGGCTAAGCGAGGAGGTAGTTAATGCTATCTCAATCCATAGTTTTAAGGACAGGTATGATAAGTATCACTAAGTCTAAAATGGAACCGATGAGGAGACGGGAAGATACGAGCTTTGGGCTCTTTCCCGTAAACACAATTAGGTAATCACACACACACACACACACACACACACACACACACACACACACACACACACACACACACACACACACACACACACACACATATATATATATATATATATATATATATATATATATATATATATATATATATATATATATATATATATATATATATATAATATATATATATATATATATATATATATATATATATATATATATATATGGATCGTGTAAAGATAAATAACCCATTGGTCCTTTAGGGTTATTCATCTTTACAAGACAAGTCTTGGGGTTCGTCATATTTACAAAGTAGTTATAGGGGTTATCTGTATTTACAAGGTGATTATTTGTTGTTTTTCCTTTTACGTGCATATGTGTATTTGTGTGAATAAATGTGCTGTATTCTTACTTTGGTTATTTTTTTATTCCTACACGATTTCAATTGGTTCTTATAAAGATAAACCACGGGCTATTCAACTTTACATGTTTATTTACAGGGTTACTTAACTATACAAGTTTGATTACGGGGATATTCAACTTTACATGGGGTTGTGGGGTTATTTATATGTACAAGATCCATATATATATATATATATATATATATATATATATATATATATATATATATATATATATATATATATATATATATATATATATATATATATATATATATATATATATATATATATATATATATATCAAAGAAAAGAGAGGATTATAAAAAAGGACAGAATCTCCTTAAAAGGACAAATCTGGCAACCCTACCTGGCATGACTAATGTCAAACAAGACCAGAGAACGTTACAATATCTAGAGAAGAGTAAAAATAATTTTCTTATGCTTTGGTTGCCATCTTGAATAAGTTTAGTACAATAGTTTCTATCTAATATATATATATATATATATATATATATATATATATATATATATATATATATCTATATATATATATATATATATATATATATATATATATATATATATATATATATATATATATATATATATATATATATATATATATATATATATATATATATATATATATATATATATATATATATATATATATATATATATATATATATATATATATATATATATATATATATATATATATATATATATATATTTTTTACCCCAATCGGTTGGGGTAAAAATGTCACCGTGGCAAAGCGGTGCGTTCGCGACTCTGAGGCGGCAGGTTGAGGATTCGCGCCCCGCCACGGTCTGAGGTTAGGAAGGACATGCACTCAGGGTAACGTTTACATCTGCCAAAACAAGTTTTTTGCAAGAAGAATTCCAACCTAACCCTGGGTAGAAAAGGGAGTTGTGACGTAAAACCGGCTTTAGAGAGACATGACCTTACGTTTTTATTTTGTGTTGAGTAAATTATTTTGTAATCGCCTATTTGTAATTACCTAATTGTTCTTACGGGAAAGAGTCCCATGGTTAGTTCCATTTATATACTCCATGATGCTTATTTATACACGCTGTTAGCATTAACTATTTCCTCGCTTAGCGAATTCCAATCACCAACTATTCTTACACTAAAAAAGTACTCTTACATCTTGCAAAGAAGTTTTCCTACGAAGCTTTAAACTATGACCTCTAGTTCTAGAGCCAAGCCATTTCTAAACATCTATTCCTATTCACTGTCAAAGTCATGAAGGAATTTAAAAACCGTCACCATATTCTCCCATGACCTCGAGTGATGTTAAGTCAAATTCCCTCGACCTCTCCTCATAAGTAAGATTGCGTAATTCTAGTATCAGTTTTATGGGATATTTTGTAACTTTTCCCAGCTTATTTATTATACTTTTTCAAGTTCACATTTCAAAAGGGTGCTGCATATTCAGGCAATGGCCTCACATAAGTTACATAAATATTTCTGAACATATCCTTGTTCATGTGTCTGAGGGCTACCCTTACATTTGCTAAGAAAGCATATGCAGCCCTTATTATGCCATTTATATGGATTTCCGAAGACAAATCTGCCAACATGTTTACTCCTAGATAGCCCCTATTCTCAGTCTCTTGAAGTTTTGCACCTGTTATAGAGTACCCAAACTTGGGGCTTCTGGCACTTGTACCCATTCACATTGCCTTACATACTGAAGTACTGAATTTCATCAGCCCCTTTTTTGACCACTCATGCAGACTAATTAGGTTTTCCTGAAAGTTCTCTGCCATTGCTTTCGTCTTGTACTTTCTACACAATTTTTGCATCATACCCAAACATATCAAAAATTAATTTACAGACTCCGGTAGGTCATTTACTTATAAAAGGAAAAAAAATTGACACTATATATGGGGATGGACACAGAGAGTGTAGCTGGAAAATTAAGGCTGTTTGCCCTCTCTAGCTCCCACGATTTGCTCGATAGCAGGTCTGTCACCTCTCTAATCATGCACTCTGACCAGGTTTACCTGTTCACTTATCCTCAGGCCTAGCTCTTCTAACAGACAAAGCTGATACACCACCCTGCTGCTTTGATGACAAACTTCCACCATGAATTACCAATTCACTCATTTTCATTTTCAACACTTTTGGGACTTGCTGTAAAGATACATTGATATGGTCCGGGAAGCCATTAATAAATGTTAACTTCATCACATTTTCCAACCCATCCTTACTAAACTTAGCTAAACCGGCCAACCACCTAATATCACTGGAAAAAAACATCAACTGATTCACATGTCCATTTCATATGAACCAATTTGTCAAACGCAGCAAGAGCATCATCAGTAAATGCAATCCGCAATTTTTTCCTGAATTTTTCTTCATCAACCTGATCCTCATCACTCAACTCTAAATACATTGCCAGTGCATCCCCTTCTAAATATAATGGAATAAAATAGCCAAGTCCGATATCTTCTGCAACTTCGCAACCAAAGTTATCATTATCAACCACGAAACAATGTTGCCTTCACCGAATAACGGCTTAATCATATCCGTAATAACTTTGAATGTCACCAATTTCAATCTCCCCTTCTTGAAAAAGATGCCTTAGATAGCTTGTTGCAAAACTTGGTTTGAGGACTCAGCTTTTTCAGTTGAACACAGAGATTGGATTGAGTCACAAAAGCTTACTACCTATTTTTACGGCGACAAAGAAAGAGAAAAAAAAACAGTTGGAGCTCCAGAGCAAAAACCTTTCATGTCCTCTCGCTTTAACAACAATCCCTCAGTGATGCCAACTAGTACCCAATACCAAAATACACCACATTCTCTAATACTGGCCCATGATCTCCTATTTCTGCAATCTTAGGGGGTGGGGTATTTTCTGCTGTAAATACAGACTGAAACTCCTTGTTCAATTCTTCGCAGTTCTCTTCATCTGTCTCAGTGATGCTTCCATCTGCTCTCTTTAGTTTTAAAACCTGTTCTTTGACCTTCACTTTTCCTCTGATAAGGCTGTGGAAAAGTTTGGGATTTTCTTAAGTCTTCCTGGTGATATCCCTTTCATAGTCTCTCTCGGCCTCTCTTCTTTTACTTAGGTAGTCAGTTGTTGCTCTTTTATAAGTCTGCCAGGCATTTATGCTTTTTCTCCACCAATACTTGCGTGTGTGTGTATGTGTGCATCTGAGTGTGTGTGTTTATCTATATGATGAAAGATGAGAATCCAAAAATTCTTCTTGTGCATTGTGTTATTCACAGAAGGAACTTAGTTTCAGACAATTTTTTTCTCCTATTCTAGATGAGGACACTGTAATCAGTTATATATTGCTCTCATCATCTTGACACACAGTTAAAGCAACTTGAAGCTTTGCTTCTTTCCTGGACTTAAGAAAAGGAAAAAGTGCCCAGCCCATTTTAGGCACCCTCCTCTCAACCCTGCTAACTAGCTCCAAGGAAAGGCAAAGTCTATGCATTTGGAAATTTGCAATCACTGCAGAAGATGCCAAAGGATAGTTGGCCTGGAGCATTCCTCCTCATTATTCTGGTCTTTCCCTTCTGAATTTCTTTCAGGGTTTACTCTCCAAGCCTTTCACACTCACGTGTCCCCTTGCAAGGCAGCAGGAATAAATGCGGGTAATAACCCTGATTGACGTACTGGTAACAGACATTTGCCTGACCTGACCTGACCTGAAATTTGTTATAATATCACTTATAATATATACCAATGCTATCAATGCTAATGACAAATATGATAGTCTTTTCAAGCAACTTTGTGCAGACAAAAGTGCAGACCATGTTAGTGGAACAAGAAGATGAACAAGGCATAAGGACCTGATTGTGTCCTTGTAAGGTTCCTTAAGAAGTTTGCAGATGAAATAGCTCCTGTGCTTTGCCGTCTATTTTGTCTTATTTTCTAAACAAGTATCGATCTTTCATCTTGAAATCACAATGTAATTCAGCCAGTCTCAAAGATAAGTGACCATCCACCTTCCAATTACTGAAGAACTGCCCTAGCCCCTTCTCTCGATAAAGCATTCAAAACTTTGCATAATTTTCACTTTTTGAAACATCTAGAATCTAACTCGCCTATGTCTATTAGCCAGTACGGCTTTTGTAAGGCAAGAGCCACTGGTGACCTCCTGTCCTATCTCAGTCATGCATGGTCATTTTTTCTGAAGATCTATGGGGAATCCTTTGTCGTTGCCATTGAATATTTTTAAGGGTTTTGATAGAGTGTGGCACAAGGTATTGTTAACCAAACTTCCAATTTATGGCTTTACCCTTCCTCTCTGTTCTCTAATGTCGATCTTTCTTTCCAACAGTTTATATTTTGGTTCTGTTCTTTCACCTACTCTGCTCCTTCTTTTCAACACTGATCATCTCCACTCCTATCCTCCTCTCTTCTTCATGCCTTTGTCGTCTCTGCTCCCATCCTCCTCTCTTCTTCACGCCTTTGTTGACGATTCACTTCTTCACGCTTCTTCTGCCTTCTCTTTATCTCTGATTTACAGACAGTATCTGAGTGAGACACCCAAAATTTAGTACATTTTAATGCCTCCGACACAGTTTCTAACTATGTCATTATCCTCTTCTCCTCCTGATAATTCTATTGTCTTTGAAGATAATGAAATTTATCCTATTAAACCTACAAACATATTAGGCATTCAGATAGTCTCAAAGTTGCCTTGGAGTAGTAAAATATATAAAATTTCTAAAATTACTTCTAAGAAATTGGGAATTTTATTTCGGTTTTATAATTAATTTTCTTCTTCCCGACTACTAAAAATCTACAATTTTTAATCCGTCCCTGCTTAGAATACTGCTTTCACATATTGGGTGCTTCTTCTTATACTTATCTCCTCGATAAGTTTGAATCCCAGGTCATCAGACTTATTAACGACTTTTCTATTATTTCCAATCTCGATTCTCTTTTTCTTTGCTGAAAGGTATCATGCTGAAACGTATCATCTCTTTCTCTTTTCTGTTAGTACTAATTACATCGTTGCTCTAATGAGTTAGTGAGTTGCATCCCTCCCCCACTGGAGAGGCCACAGAGCATGCAAAGCGACCTCGTCACACAGGTACTGTGAGGATATTTGTAGCTTGCGGAGCAGTCAGCGCAATGACTTCTTTTTTCCTTCCACTTACAGACTCTGGAACTCTCTTCCTTCTTCTGTCTGCCATGATTCCTACGACCTCTCTCCCTTCAGAGAACTGATCTATCGTCATCTCATGCCTAATCCTACCATATTTCTAAGTATTCATTACTTTGATAAACTTTCAGCCTGTCTTTTTCTTATTATACTTATTAGTTCAATTACATGTCAACTTATAAGTTACTCTTAAATTGTATAAGCCATTGTACAAAAATAGAAATAAATGTTTTGTTTGTTTGTTAATATTTATTTATTCTCATTTCCGGCTTGTTCTTAAGCTACTGCCTTTTCCCATATTCATATTTTCATGAACCCAGGGCCCGATGAGGGTAAATTTCTTTGTCCGTCCCGGTGTCACACAAAAAAATGACCTTCGGTGAGGAGGCTTTCAAAAGAGAATTGCTTGAAACGAATTTAGGAATTTGCTATTCTTAGCGACTTTCAAAGTGACATCTTGAAATGAAGCGTTTGCTAACTTACTGAGACAGATATCTTTGAAAAGCTGAATATGCTATATATACAACTTAAAGGAACAAGGAAAAATCTTGTTAATGCAACGGAGAGTTTGGCTTCATTATATTTATCTGAAAAAAAAAAAAAAACTTGGTTCACTAGCTAAAAGCGTGAAGTGACATACTTATCATTGTGAATCGTTGAAAATATTGGCCTATGATTTATGAGAGATTTTCTATTATAAAACAAACAGATTTTCCGCCATGGGTGACGCAGCCAGTGAAAGAGTCAAACGTTGATATAGACGCGGTTTTGGCGTTGTCCAAGGAAAGTTTTTTTTTCTCCAGACCTCTGTCACATCAAGTAAAATACATCTATTTCTCGTATTTCAGCTATTTACTATCTAAAATATGTATGAAATAATCTGCATATATTACATATAAAAAAATAAGGCCCTGTAGAGATGAGATTTACCGTTTCGAGTAACGCCAAAACAGCCATGGATCCATATCTGGTCTTTACTATAGTTGATATATCCGATGTGTCAGTGCAGTACCAAGAACTCTCGGAAATACAAAACAATGACTCAGTTAAAACTGCATTCAAGATAAGAGAAACTATGGCATGGTTTCGAATTGATCCATGGCATGGTTTCTAATTGATGCAGAAACTAATCACCCATATTCTACCAATTTTACAAGAAAATTGTTATTACCATTTTCGTCCCTTCATATTTGGCTGTATGTGGGTTTGGTGCAGTGAATAACGTGCTACTGAAGAAAAGAAATCGACCGAATATCACTAAAAGCTGAGTTAAGCAGGCCAGCTTATCTTAGTGCCGGTCCCAAGCCCGGATAAATGGGGAGGGTTTCCAGGATAGTCCTAGCAAGACACTGGAAGAAAACCTCTTTGCTCAAGCAACGCATGGCTGACCAAAATGTAATGGCCCTCAGTCTCCAGCAGCCCTTTGATGGGTGGAGGGTGAGCGAGTGGAGGAGCTTCATACATGGTCGGCCGACTGACAGATAAAGAACTATGTACTCAGTCGTATGGTCAGAAAGGTGAGAGAGAAAATCACTAAAAGAGGAGACTTCATATTAAAACTGACTAAATTGGACTTTCATATAAAAATTGCTGTAGACATCAAGAAGAACCTCACTCACTTTAGTTTTCTGAATTTGAGGTGAGTTTAAATTGCATTTTGCATTTTATGGGTACCTATATTTTACTGTAGAGCCATTACAATGGTCAAAATGTTTTAGAAAACGCTTCCATTTAGGTTATCTTATGTATTTCAATTCTGATAATATTTTTTTATGCTTCATTTGCTTATATGTCAAAGGGGAGCATCAAAATTTTAGAAATGCTTAGGTGGAACTTGGCCAAAAATGGTTGGGATCCTCTGACTATTAATTCTCTTCACCAGAAAATCAGGGGTAGGATTAAGCATATATCGGCTTCCCTTATGTAGCAGGGCTTCGATATATATATATATATATATATATATATATATATATATATATATATATATATATATATATATATATATATATATATATATATATATATATATATATATATATATATATATATATATATATATATATATATATATATATATATATATATATATATACAAAAAAGCACAAACTGTTTGCATACAAAGTTAAATGATAAGGAAACCCATCAGTGAAACATCACATAAAAAATAACGCTATATTTCGGGTCCTAATTGGTTGAGAAAGGTTTTCCAGTTAGGACCCGAAATATAGTTATTTTCTGTGTTGTTTCACTGATGGGCTTCTTTACTATATATATATATATATATATATATATATATATATATATATATATATATATATATATATATATATATATATATATATATATATATATATATCACAAACTGTTTACATGCAAAGTTAAATGATAAGGAAACCCATCAGTGAAACATCACATAAAAAATAACGCTATATTTCGGGTCCTAACTGGTTGAGAAAGGTGTCCAGTTAGGACCCGAAATATAGTTATTTTCTGTGTTGTTTCAGTGATGGGTTTCCTTACTATATATATATATATATATATATATATATATATATATATATATATATATATATATATATATATATATATATATATATATATATATATATATATATCTTAAAAATGGGCACCAATTTCGTTTCTACTGTTTCGAATGTATCCGATACTACTACCACTACTACTACTACTACTACTACTACTACTACTACTACTACTACTACTACTACTACTACTACTACTACTAATAATAATAATAATAATAATAATAATAATAATAATAATAATAATAGGCCAAGTAAATACCTATTACCTCTGCGGCAGTAGGTGGTATTACCTGCATCTGTTTCTGCTGCTCTGCAGGTGCACTCGGGAATGTGAAAGGCTTAAGGAGTAAACCATGAGAGAAAATCCGGAGTGAGAGACCCAAAGGCAGTTGATGGAGAGGAATGCTCCAAACCAACCCTGGCATCTCCTGCAACGCTGCTTGATTGCTTAACATAAAAAAAAAAAATTCCTTTGAAGCTAATTAGAAACGTCGAGAGGGGGAACTGAAAAAAATGGGCTAGGCTCCTCGTTCGTATCTTCAGCCCATGCAAGCAGCTAAGCTTCCAGTTGCTCTAAACGTTTGCCAAGATGAGCAAAAAGAACCATACAACAACAACAACAACACCAATAATAATAATAAAAATAATAATAATAATAATAATAATAATAATAATAATAATAATAAAACTAAATCATAAAAAATCATAAAGATAAAAATAATCCATTTAAATCCTTTTATCTTTCGTGATCAAAATTTACATTAATATCAAATTGACGCGCTCTAACCACAAATCATAAGACATTACCACTCAAGAAAACAAGACTGAGTGGAGAAGACAAGAAGGAATAAGGAAAACAGTTTAAAAATGAGGGGAATAGGGAGTACGTGAAATAGGGAGAGAAGCGAGGGAAAATATCCCTCGTATTATTATAGAACAGTGAAGAAAGTAGTCTCCGTGGCTAAATGGTAGCGTCCGCGACTCTGTGTCGGCAGGTCGAGGGTTCGCGCCCCGTCACGGGCTGAGGTTAGTAAGGGCATACACTCAGGGTAACGATCACATTTGCCAAAACAAGTCCTTAGCAAGAAGGCAACCGTCCTAGCCCTTAGTAGAAAAGGGAGTTCGTGACGTAAAACCGAATGAGTGAAGAAAGAAGTAGCGGGTAAAATAGGACTAACAATGGACACATGGTATTAGAAAAAAAAAATGCAAAAACATATAATTAGGCATCAAGAGAAACAGGTATACCTCATCTAAAAATGAGAACGGGAACTTAGAGACAAATAAAATTAATGTCTACCCGAAACCTTATTCATTTATTTCCGTAGTTACTCACCTCATTTAAATAATCTTCTCACTGTTGAGCTAGAATTTATATAGAATACTATATCATCTAAGCACATCCTTGAAATTTAGACAATCTTAACATTTAGCATAGATATGCGTTCGTTATAAAACTAAGTATAACTACTGAAATTTCTGTAAAGATAGTAAGTGCCCATGTGCACGTCCCCATGTACAGTTATCTGAATAAATAAAAAAAAAATAGTAAGATGTATGAACGCTGTCACACCTTTTTCAAGATATAAGGCAAGGCTTGTTGAGTGTTAACTCATGTGCGCATTTACTCCACCCTGGCTTGCTAGGAGAGGATGAAGGGAGAGGTGGTAACCCTGCGCGCAAGCGTCATATGGAGTTAAATGTGTGGGATTCGGACAGATTGACAAGTATTATCAACATCACTAAACACGCTCTCACGACTAAGTCATGGCTATGTCACTCGGACACTCATTCGTCGATATTCTCTAGTAATTGTTATTGTTTTATTTTATCTTCCTGATGTTTTGTCAAAATCATTGTTTATTTTTTTTTAACTATATACATGAGTGTTTTCATATTTTTGAGTTGTTTTATGGTACACAAAATTGCCATTGAAATTTGGAAATAAATATTTGTTTGTTCATTGCTTTCAACTACGAAATATGAATTCATCCTTTCTGATGTATCGCCAATGAAAATTGACTATTGTGATCTGATGTGGCGTGTTTTTAGAGTAGTTGTGTATGTAAGTTTATCACTATTCCATACACGATGTGAACTTGGAGCCTGAGAGCACACTCCCAACGAGTAGGTAGCGGCCCAATAGAGGTTTAGGGTAAATTACCCTAGAATTTTGTACTCTGAAAAATTTAGGGAGATATTGACGGTTTTAAAAAAAACGGAGATCATTGTACAACACATGCCCAATTTGGTATTGTATTAGCTATAGAGCTGTTTTATAAAGACACTCTCAAAGAAAAAGTGCTCTCAGAAACAATGCTTCTTAGTGCGGTTAAATGTTGGTGAGAAAGGAACATGGAATTTTGTGAGAACGGTGTTCCTTTAAGAATATAATGTAGTCGAAAATTTTGGTCATTAAATATTCATAAGCTGTTTATTCAAGTCTAATAACTGAGAGAATGAGTAAACCCAACTTCTGCAAGTTAGTCAAGAATGGAACTCAATTTGGAGGAAAAACATCTGAAGTTTTTAGGGTAAAACGGACCTCTTCCCCGTGAAGGTTCTAACGGGCTGTCAGAAAGCGGTTGGCGGTCGGTGTGAGGTGTTGTAGTAAGGCTCTGTGCGTCTTGCTCAGCCTCGCCCATCACATTACGTGTCGCTTCCCGTTCGTTGGCGCCCGTACGCGACAAAGCATCGCTCGTGTAAAGTTTTATAGTTTATCTGTGATCTAGTGACGTAACTCGCGTTTAGTTTGCCATATATCAAGTTAAGGGGAAGTTTTAAAACTTGTCAGACTTTGATCAATTTTGAAGAACGTTTTGTGGCTAAGTAGATTTATTACGCGAAAGTTCCTAAGCCATCACAGGCCGATTTAGTAACAATAGAAACAAACTTAAAATCAGATTACAATTCTAGATTAAGGTGATCGTTATCACTCGAAAGAATATATATACACATTCTCAAAATTATATAAATACAATCTTTGAATTGTTTTGCCAACGAATATTAGCATGACTAAGGAGTAAATGTGTTCAGTGTCCATCATAGCGAACCAAAGAAAGCGTTGAGCGTGACATTATTTTCCTGACCCCCGCCTCTGACCTTTGACCCTCCGCAGTATTGAGAAAGGCATTCAAAGCTGTCTCACTGGGAGTAGTAGTGGGGACGAATGCTCGGAGTGCCAAGGTCGTGGCGGCAAAAACTTTTTATTATTTGACCCTGTTGTTGTCTTCAAATTGTTCTCGTCCTTTGTTAACTTTCTTCCAAGTGACATCCGGTTCGACTAAGTTGATGTTATTATTTTGAAGCTTCCTGTGGAATCTTGGTGGTTGTATATCTGTTACATGTTAATTAGATAAATGGTTATATGTTTTATATGTAGCCTAGTTCTCAAATAGTCGACTAAAATTGTGTAGACGTAGTCAAGCTAGCATCTGAAGCAACGACAACCATGTTGAACTACACAGCCAATTTAGGTCCCCTGAACGATTCGGGTAACATCTTGTCTCACTGGACACCCCAAGAAAACCGGACAGGAGTAACAGGACCCTCGTCTCCGGCCACTGAATCCCCCACGAAGCCGACAGTGGTGAAGATTGTTCACCCAATACCTGTCCAAGAGAGATCCCCCAGGAAGAGAGATCGCAAGACGGCAGGATTTGTGATGAGCGTTGGGGGTTCCCCCGATATTCCCCAGGTAGGGATAAGAGACCCTGAATTCAAAGCTGAGGTACATCCTCCACCAGCCAAAATATCTCGTTTAGGCATGTACGAGACCTATCAGCCGTGGGTCTTACAGACCTACGGCGACTCAGCCAAGACCAAAACCATCACGAGGAACAAATACCAAAGAATCTTACAAATCCTTCGGGGGGATTACGTGGACAACGAAACCTCTAAATTCAAGCTGTGGGTGAAAGGGCGGGGCTTCCGAATAGGTCCTCCCCCAGGGTATGTGATGGTGAATGGGTTGAGTGTGGCAGGAGGTACTGAAGATGCCCTTAAAGATTCCTTGAAAGAACCCTTAGGCATCACGCAACTTTCTTCTCAAACAACACCTGCAGTCGACTACAACCCCGACAAGGACCCTTTCCCAGATATATATGTTCAAACAGGCACCATCAAGGTAAGGAATAGTAAGCCTTTGAGAAACAGAGCAGTGCTATGAGAGAGAGAGAGAGAGAGAAATTTCTTAAATCTTCTATAAATTTTCGGCTTTAACCACACCAGCATAAGTTGTTAGCATAAGTTTTTTTTTTTCATTAAAACAGAGGTGACTTTTGTTTATTTTACGTGTTTCGAAATATAGAGGTAATAAAGAGAGGTTTTACTCTCCTTGTGAACTTTGTCAAATGAGATTGTTCACTTCTTATCAGGTCTTGACATTCATTGAAATGCTCAAAGTAGGCTTCTAAAGTTACTTTTTCATTATAATTATACCTTTTTCTTGGTTAAGAACTTACTAATTTGATCTCTCTCTCTCTCTCTCTCTCTCTCTCTCTCTCTCTCTCTCTCCCCCTCCCCAGTGCGTAGGAAAAACTGAAAAAGATAATGGATTTTGTTATCAAATTGAACTACTCTATAAATTGGTAATGGAATAAATATAAATTATTTTTCCACACATTTTGCTTTTTCCCATACACATCTTCAAATATGCTTTTCCATGATCCTTTTTCCCCCCATTTACAAGCAACCCAGTACATATTATTCGTTCTATCTATCCTTCTCTTTCTCTCCATTCTTTCCCTTACCGTTTGTATCCTTCTCCATGGTAATCTTTCCTCCCCTTTAAACTTCCACTAATCTTTGGTATTCACCGTCCCAAGTCGATCCTTCTCTTCCTGCTCCTTACACTCTCCCCATCTCCTCAGGCTTCAGTTTTAGTTTTCACAGAAAGCGCCTTTCTTTACACCCTTATATATATATATATATATATATATATATATATATATATATATATATATATATATATATGTATATATATATATATATATATATATATGTGTGTGTGTGTGTGTGTGTACACGAGTATCTGCGCTCACAGGAGAGAGAGAGAAAAAAAATTTGACTTTCTTCATTTTTAATTTACTCTTTATTGGCTCATTTTAATTATATTTGGGATTATATTCTACTAATTTTTTTTTTTTTGCAATTTTTATTTACCTTCGTTATTATTTTCCTGGCTTAATAAAAAGGGGTTTGTTTGTCAGGCACAATCTTAGTACATATGTTGCCTCCGTTACATGAGTGAAATTGTTAGTTAAGTTTCAGTTATCGAAAGTGCCATTAGAAATGACCTTATCTAAACTAATAGGAAAACCCTCATAAACTGTCTATGACTGTCCTCATTTCATATAAGAAACAATTACGTATGGGGTTATTAAAGAATCTAATCTTTATCAGTAAAGTGTTTAATAATATCACGTGCAAATCTCTGAGTCACGTTGTCATGTTCAATATTTCACCCTTTTCATTCATTATTAACCTCCTAGACCTAGAAAACCACCACGTTGGGGATTCCATCTTTTACATAGTGCAGCAGTACCAGAAAATGGTTCTAGTACTTCTCTTGTCATATTTTGCCTTCAAGTATGTTCATCGCCCCAGTATAATGGTACCACAATGCCTGGGTGTCACAGTCGGTATGGCTAATTGCTTATGCCGCAGCCGAATTAATACCCCCATTTTGGCATGCAACATAGCTCGTGTGCCGCAAGTCACCATGTGGCCATATCATCACTGGGACATAAAATATTATGCCGCTCGATGCTATAACCAGGGAGCGGTGGGCATTAATGCCACCATCACCCCAGCCTTGCTATCATGAGAGAAGGGTGTGTGTATGTGTGGCACTGCCATCTCCTTCACCATAACATCGTCAGTGAAGAGAGAAACCCTCTTCTCAGGCAACACCCCTCCTCAATTGTGTGTGCAAAGGGACCTGTCTCGCACCTGCCCTAACATCATTATGTATGAAACGAAAGGGGAGAGGGAAGAGACTCCAGTGATAAAGAAGGTAGGAAGGAAGGAAGGAGATAAACAAGGAAAGAGGCGGATAGTGAAAAGGAGTAGATGATGATGATGATGAAGGATGTTGACACACACACACACACACACATATATATATATATATATATATATATATATATATATATATATATATATAATATATATATATATATATATATATATATATATATATATATATATATATATATATATATATATATATTCCGTAGTCAAAATTGTTAGTAAATTTGAATCAAGTGTAGATAACGACTCAGTATACATTATAAAATCGTAAATTGTTAAGTTTGCTTAGATTATGTTATGTTACTATCTAACCCAACCAGACAATTTATAGCTTCTTTTTTTATAGTACTAAGAGTCGTTATCTTTGATTTGTAAATTTCAGAGTAAGAAAGAGGTAACATTGTGTATGCATTATACCATAGCCTTCGAACTTTTTTTTTTCTTACTTGTTTGTTATAGCATGTCTTGAAGCTTCTGGTTTTGTAGTCAAAGCCTGCACAAGGCACAGCCTTCTTAAGCCTTCCTCTCCCCCTCCCATCGCCCTTTCCTGGTGTCTGCCTTTAGGTCGTTTAGTCCCCTTCTGCAGAACTCTACTCTTGCTTCTCATACTCCTCCCCTTACCCATCCAGCCCCATAAGGGAACTCCCTCCTGGCGCGGCTACAGAGTGCAAGCTACGGGACGGTTTAGGGGGAGGAAGGGGAAGAGATAGAACCCAGGGAGAAAGAAAGAGAAAGAGAGTCAGTCATCTGGGCTAGGCCCCTTCGTGGGTCGGGCTGTGTGTATATATATACACATGTGCGCAACAGTGTACATGAGTGCCGGGATGGATGTATGTGTATGTGCATGAACGTGTGTGTATATGTCCGGCCCGTTGGTTGCTGCTGCTGCTGCCGTGGTGGTACCGAGACATCAGTGCTAGAAGGGCGCGAGTCTTAAGTGATTTATGTAAGCGTGACGCCCTTACGACCCTGGCTGGCCGTGAGGAGGATGTGGAGTTTCAGATTAACCAAGACCCCGTGGGTGGCGGGACCCCCAATAACCCATGGGCATTAGAGAAGGTGGTAGGGAGGAGTATGGTTCCCTGATACCTTCACAGGCCCTCTAATAATAATACCACCTTCATACCAGACCAGCAAGTACCTTCTCCCTTTCTCGCTCTCTTCTCCCTTTATTCTTCTGGCCCCTCCACTCGAATCCCACACTTCTGGTAAGATAAAGATGAGAGGGGAGAATCACGAAAAAGAGTGAAAGCTCCTTGTAAAAAAAGAAAAAAAATTGGGGGTGTAGGGGTTGAGTATAGCCAAAGACGTCTTCTTTCTTTTTTCCCTCGTTGGGCCAAAAACCACCAGCACTGAAGCCGGAGAAGAGAGAGAGAGAGAGAGAGAGAGAGAGAGATTGGCCGAAGGAGAGTGGGAAACGAACGATTCATTTCGGAAAGTGTTGAGAGGGAGCTATAGGGGTGGTGGTGAGAGTGGTCGCGGCTGCCTGCCATGTCTCGCACACGCCTCCGCCCATTACTGCGAGCAAGAAGGGCGTGAGCTTAGCGGGTGGCATCGTGGCGGGTGTGCCTTTATGTCGTCCGACGTGGCCGCCTCCTGTGTAACCACCAACACGGCCGCCACGGGTACCGGGGAGCCCTTCACTCTCTACCCCCTACATCGGCACTACCTCTCCCGCGCCAATACCATCATCATTATTTATCGCTTCCCATCCCCTTCGCTTCTTTTATTATTCCTTTTTTTCCTTGTCTCATCT
>JAXCGZ010022908.1:52500-75000 GCA_037179515.1 Halocaridina rubra
CTGCAGACAATTTGAAGCAGATATAGAATACAATTTTCAGGTTAGAATAATAAGTAGGTACATACATATATATATACACACATACATACACACACACACACATATATATATATATATATATATATATATATATATATATATATATATATATATATATATGCATGCATTAATTAGATGAGCAATAGAAACACCACTGGGGCTTCATAGCCATACATATCAAGGAGAGAGAGAGAGAGAGAGAGAGAGAGAGAGAGAGAGAGAGAGAGAGAGAGAGAGAGAGAGAGAGAGAGAGAGTTTGTGGTATTCATTTCAGCAAAAGGAGTTATTCGTCCTTACTACAGATAAAGACACATCCATGCATACTCAGACACATCATTGTCATCTGAGGGTAACACAGCAGAGGAAAGTGCATGTACTTAATTGCATATACGTACACATATAAACCTGAACATACATACATACATACACATAAACACAGTGCCATATAATGGAGGATAAATTTGGAAGGAAAAGAAAGAGAAAGACTGAAAGCCTCTCCCCCTCTCCACCCTTCAAATTATGTACGTGAGAGAGAATTACGTCAATTAATCCATTATCACTATTATCACAACCATTGCTACCACCATCATGATTATTATTATCATCATCATTATTATTATTATCATTATTATTATTATTATCATTATTATTATTACTATTATTATTATTATTATTATTATTATTATTATTATTATTATTATTATTATTACCATCATCATTACTACAGCTTTTGTATATAGATAGAGTTATGAATCAAAAGTAGTAATTATTGATACATATAGACATGCACATACATATACATATACACATATACATACATATATACATATAAATACATATACACATACATATACATATGCACATACATGCACACATGTACACACATATACATACATATGAGCTCTTGAGGGAGGGGGTTAGAATACTTCCTCCATGTTCCACTGCGTGTCGTAAGAGTAGACTAAGTGGGGCGGAGCGAAGGGAATGAAAGAATCCTTCTCTGTACTTTCTCTTCCCAGAAAGTCAGAGCATTATTCCTTTACTCAGCCACTCACCTTATAAGGGGAAAAGTGGCTTATGTATATAAAAAGGCATATGAGAGAGGAGAGAGAGAGAGAGAGAGAGAGAGAGAGAGAGAGAGAGAGAAGGTATTCCCTCCACCCCTCTTTTTTTTTTTTTTTTTTTTTTTTTTTTTCTCAAAGTTATAGAAATATCAGATAATATACAAGAAAGTAGACTAAGATGGTATGGTCACGTCGCTAGAAGGGATGAACAGTATGTTGGGAGGAGGGTGATGGAAATGGATATACAGGGTAGAAGGAGAGGGAGACCAAAGCATAGGTGGATGGACCGCATCAATGATGATCTGAGGTCCAAAGGTTTGTTGGGTGATGAGGTATGGGACAGAAATAAATGGAGAAAACTGACCAGAAACATCGACCCCACATAAATGTGGGAAAAGATGTAGACGGAGAAGAGGGTGAAAGAATTACATTTTCAACGTTGGGTATACACTAAGTACAGGATATAAGTTCTCTGGGTTGCAAAAGTGCACACAAAGTTCAAAGTAGCTCAGGCCAAGAGGTCTGAAGTCCTTAAGCCTTGTGCACTCTGCAATGTAGTGTACTAAATTGTTGCCCCCTTCACACTCACATAAATGGCATTTTGAGTGTTCTGGGTGCTTTCTACCAGTTTTCTCGCAATTCACCTCCCATATATTTCTATAACCAAGTCTTATACGGGCAGCAACTCTATCACAGTCACCTGTAAGCATTTTACCCATGCTGTATTTGTGTCTCAGCCTTCTGAAGTTTTCATAATGTTGGATCGAACAGCTGCTTACATGTTGTGTGAGTGTAGAAAGTTCTTGCTCTTCCATAATCTCATTATACAACATTGTTTTAAACTGAGTCAGTGTGGTTATAGATTCAGACGCTGAACTCTCAGTTGCCATTTTTGCCAGCCTGTCAGCCTTTTCATTACCTACTATCCCAACATGGGAGGGTACCCATGAAAATTTAACTTGGAGTTTAAGTTTTGCGCAATCAATAAGAGCCTCTTGAATTTCAGCCATGTGAGTTTTGTAGGAGCTTTTTAATGATCTCAGTGACAGAAGCGCACTCTGCGAGTCACAGAATATGATAGCATTTCTCCTAGCACTGAGAACATGTTCAATAGCAAGTTTTAGACCAACAATTTCACATTCGGTGATTGATGACCATTTTGGCATACTCAGTGCTTTGTCAAATATTTGCTGCCCTTCAAAATTTTCATAAACTACAATGCTGCACCCAGACCCTCCTGCACTGCTTGTGTGAGACCCATCAGTGTAAATGCAGAGTGTTTCATTGTTAGTTGGGAAACTAGTTTCAATAAAGGCTTCAATTTCATCTAACCATTGATGTTTTTTTAATAATTGGAGCAACATTCGGACCAGATGATAATATTGGAAAGAGAATTTCTGGCCCAATCCTCTTGCAAGGATTTATTAATCGTTCAGGACCACTCTCAGTAAAGAGTGTTACATTATGTTTTTTTGTCTCATTGGTTATAAGCTTAAATACTTTGGGGTGAATTTGTCTTTCATACTGTATGTTACTTTTTATTAGTGATTTAATGATTGTTGGCGCTGACTGCGGCCCTTGCAAATGACCAGCATTACATGGATGAGGCTGAGCTGATTTCGCTAGTTTAACTCCAAATATCACAGCTGACTGTTTGATATGTTCTATCAAAGGTGGGAGGTTTAATTCATGTTGCATATTTATAATTCTGGTGCTCATAGGGCAGCCAAGAATAATCCTCATAGCTTTGTTCTGAATTTTTTCTAGGGGTCTTAAGATAGAGGTAGTCATAGTACAGAGCTGCAGGGTGTGATAGTCGACTAATGACCTGACATATGCGAGATAGAAAGTTCGGCATATGTTAATTCCAACACCAGATACGTATGCGTGTGGTGAATGCGTGTTTGTTGGCTCGGCCACCCCCCTTGTAAGGGGGAATAGGGCCATGTATGTGTAATAACTGTACCTGGAGACATGTGCACCCAGCTTCTCCTTATGATATACATATACTCACATTACTTAATATATCACTGGGGCCCAGTGCACATGTCCCCATGTACAGTTATCTGAATAAATAAAAAAAATTTGCTTGATGTATTTCACTATATTTGTTTCAAGTATTTATTATTGATACAGTTTAATTCATTTTTCAGCTTGCACGAAGTAACAGTAGTTGATATATCTTTTAATTAATCAGATAACTGGGGACATGTGCCCACGGGCACCCCCCCCCCCCGTGATATGAATTTGTTAACATTACATTCTATATTTGGTCGTGTATAAGTAAAATATTAGCAAAATATTTAAATTCATTTTCATATAATTATTGCAAGCAATTAAGAGTAAGATGTAGTAAAACAATACTTTTTTTTTGTAGGAACAATTGATCTTGTTTATGTCAGCGGCCGATACGTGCCATAATTCAAATCAATCTTTAGGTTACTTTACGTGTAATAATTGTTTTATTTTTATTTTTATTAATCTTTGCTGAGTAAATATTATCATGCTCAGCATATTAAAATATTTATAGTAGAATATCAGACTGTATACATATACATAATTGTATACATATAAACATACAAAAAATTAATAACTAGTTAGATGAATAAATAACAAGTGTCGCAGAGGTTTCATAAATATACATAACTGGAATATATATATATATATATATATATATATATATATATATATATATATATATATATATATATATATAGAGAGAGAGAGAGAGAGAGAGAGAGAGAGAGAGAGAGAGAGAGAGAGAGAGAGAGAGAGAGAGAGATTATATTTATAGATAACAATAAATGTTATTGATCCTTTCCACTCATATATACATACATTTGGGTGAGAGTAATATATATATATATATATATATATATATATATATATATATATATATATATATATATATATATATATATATGGATGGTTATGGCTACATAAGGACATTGAAAGAAATTTTGATATCCTTAGTACTTTCAATGTATTTATCTACTACACAATTTCAGGTACCTCTGAAGATGATTAATGGATAAATACACTCGAAAGTACTAAGAATCTCAAAATTTCTTTCAACTTTCTTACGTAGCCATAATGATCCACATTTACAATATTCATGTGCTTCTCGTGAAAGATATATATATATATATATATATATATATATATATATATATATATATATATATATATATATATATATATATATATATATATATATATATATATATATATATATATATATATATATATATATATATATATATCGTTGTGTATCCATACACACACATGCACATACTTTTGCATGTACACATTCATAAATGCATATACAATTACCTATATACTCGCATACATGCGCGCATATATACCAGTGCACACAGTGGCATTTCTATTGTTCATCTAATTAGTTATTTATATGTGAGTATATGCATGCGTATATATAGATACATGTGCATGCATGCATATGTACCTACTTATTACTTTAATCTGAAAATTGTTATATCTGCTTCAAATCATATGTACTGTTCTGTGGTAAAGTGGAGATTTGACTTAAATGATAGCATATGTACAGTTATTTGAATAAAAAAAAATTCTATTGAAAATTATTACTATATTATCTTACTCTTAATTAATAATCGCAGAGTGCTCTTCTGTCATCAGGCAATTGTTACACTATATTTTATTCTTAATTACTTACTATGATATTTAAAATGTGCACTTGTACAGTTACTTGATTAATTAAAAAAACATATGTGTACAAGTATATATATGCATATACATATACATAATATGCACTAGAGAGAGAGAGAGAGAGAGAGAGAGAGAGAGAGAGAGAGAGGAGAGAGAGAGAGAGAGAATCATTTAGATATGTCTTGAAAAAATACATGTATAGGATATATAATTTGTTTGGGTCGCATAAGTGCACGCCCAGTCTCTACAATAGCTCAACCCAAGAGGTTTTAAGGCTTTTAGCTATATATATATATATATATATATATATATATATATATATATATATATATATATATATATATTTATATTCTATAATGTAGTGCACTAAAGTGTCACTTCCTTCACACTCGCATAAATGACATTTCGAAATTTCTGATTATAAACAATCTACTATTTTGTTTTAATTCACCGGCCATATATTCCTATAACCAAGTCTTATACGGGCAGCAACGCAATCACAACCACGTGTGAACATTTTCCATGTGCTGTAGTTGTGTCTCTCAGACTCCTGAAAGTTTCGTCATGATGGATCAAGCAACTACTGATTTGTTGCTTGCAGATATAAATTTCTTGCTCTTCTTTAATCTCATCACATATGCACCATTGTTCTGAACTAATCTTCCAGCAAACAAACAAACAAACATTTATTTCTATTTCTCCAATGGCTATTCTTTTTCAAAACTAAGAGTACATTTTGCAAGCAGTTAAGCTTTTTCATTCCCCGTTATTCCAACATGAGAAAGAACTCAAGAGAAAATGACTGTAAAGTTTAATTTCACACAGAGAACTAGAGCTTCCTGAAGAATCTCAATGACTGAAGGGCACTTTTAGCGTCACAAAATATGACAGCATATTTTTTTTTCTAGCACTGATGACATATCCAGGGGGAAGTTCAAGACCAAAAAGTTTACACTCCATGATTAATGACCACTTTGGTATGCTCACTACTTTGTCAAGTGTTCGTTGCCCTTGGAAATGTTCAAAAATTATCACTGCTGCAGCCAGACCCTCCTGTACTGAGAATGGAAGACCCATCAAGATATATATATATATATATATATATATATATATATATATATATATATATATATATATAATATATATATATATATATATATATATATATATATATATATATATATATATATATGTATTCAACAAGCTGTGTCGTGAAATTTTAAATATGTAATATCTGTAAGGGAATGTAATAATGACCTTTTGAGCCTCTGGAGGTGCCCGTGGCCATGCATCCCCCCCCCTCTCTCTCTCTCTCTCTCTCTCTCTCTCTCTCTCTCTCTCTCTCTCTCTCTCTCTCTCTCTCTCTCAATTTATCTATGTCTCCATTTGAATCTTATTTGTTTATTTATTCAAACTGCATTGTCCTTTTGTTTACTTACCCAGCTATTCATCATTAGTTATTCATGTCTTTAGTTTTTTGCCTATTAGGCCATATGCTTTTTTATTCATTAATTTATAAATATATTTTCTATACTGCCTGTTTATTCATCTACTTATGCTTTATAATAATTTATTTATTAATTTATTTATTTTAAATTTTTAATTAGTAAATTACTTATATTCATTTTGTATAGTTTTATTTGTACTCACTACTTTATTCACTTATATACCTATTCACGTAATTATTTCCATTCTTTATTTTTCATCTTTTGTCCTTTTGCTGGCCCTTGCTCTGATTTACAAATACTACCCTCTGCATTATGCAATATACAATACTTATATATTAAGAGTATATCCAGCACCAAATGTAAATACATTTATATCTCTGTGTTTTATTATTGTTCTTTGAATGCACATATAAAGCTCAATATACTAATCATATTATTATTATTTGTGCATATCCTATGCTAAAACCAAAAATAAATCAGTTTTATTGTATAGATAAAATTTTGATTATCAAAAGTGTAATAATGAGCCTAAAACAGATCTAGGAGTGCCGATTGGCACATGTCCCCATGTAATGTTTTATATCCTAATGAAAAAAAAAGATTACCTTACCATCACAGGTGATGAGAGAGAGAGAGAGAGAGAGAGAGAGAGAGAGAGAGATAGAGAGAGAGAGAGAGAATACCTCCCGTGTATTGTAAACTCAAATGGGTATCGTTGGTGGTTGAAGGAATGTCGCCCTTATATTTCCCTCGAGTCATAATTATTGTCTAAAAGACATTCTTAGAAAGACAGATTTTTATCATTCGCATCCCCTACTTGTTGTAAGAGCCACCAATAAGGGATAGATGAGTAAATGCCTGGCACTTAAAGCCTTCCAAATTTTTTTTTAGCCTTACTACAAGAACAGCTGAAAGAAAGTTTGGGGCTTGGCATGTCAAGAGAGCCTTGTTGCCTCCCCTTTTTTTTTTATTTAATTGTGACCAACCTGCTTGTTTGAGAGATATATGCCGTCATATTCGAACATTATTATTATCATATTTATTATCATTACTATTATTATTATTAGTAGTAGTAGTAGAAGTAGATATAGTAGTAGTAGTAGTAGTAATAGTACTAATAGTAGAAGTAGTGGTGGTAGTAGTAGCATTATTATTATTATTATTATTATTATTATTATTATTATTATTATTATTATTATTTTCAGACTGTCTTTTTTAGTTTTTCTCCAGAAGAAAGGACAGTTTGAGCATTACCTTTGACGTGGAATTGGCTTCTATTTATGCCGCCTTTTCTTTATTTCTCACATTCTCTTATATTTCATAATAACTCTTAGCAATTTTGCTCCTTCCTTGAATTTCTCGGTGATTCCCTCTGTCTACCCTTTCCTCGCAGAGTATCACTGTCTTCAAAACCCACTTCTCTTCTCCTCTTCCTTCCCTCTCCTCTTGAAACTCGCAGGCTTCATACTAATAGCCTTCCCCCTCCCCTCCTACCCCGAGCTCTTCTTGTGTAGTCGCAGGCGGGATGCCTTGTGCTCAAAACAGGAAGCTAACCATCTCGCACCAACTGTTATTGTCGAACCAAGTGGAGGTGGAGACGGTGGATGGGGAAAATTTGGAGGGTGAGTTGAATGGATGTGTGTGTGTGGGATGGCGAGGATGGGGTTGGAAAGCCTCCATTGGCGAATGGAAATAGTGCGTTCAGTTTTCAAGAGAATATGTTCAGCTTCATGGTGTAAGTACGAAGCGACTTAAGTATGTATTGCGATGGTAGTAAGTTCACACACACACACACACACACACACACACACACACACACACACACACACACACACACACACACACACACACACATATATATATATATATATATATATATATATATATATATATATATATATATATATATATATATATATATAGAGAGAGAGAGAGAGAGAGAGAGAGAGAGAGAGAGAGAATGTCCGGTTGAATTGGTTGGTGATCCATAATAATAATAATAATAATCAAAATCATATTAACACTCAGGAATATTCTGTCTGTGTTCCACTGAAATCAGTGTGACTCAGACATAAGCATATACTAGCTGCTTCGGATAGGCAGACGTTAACGTTAAACCAGTTTTACAGAGAAAAAGACATCAGATAGATAGTCTGTCTTGTATACTAACGTTAACGTACGAGCAGTGAAACAGACAACCAAAGAGACACAAACAGTCAGCTGTGTATAGAGGAAGAAACCGCCATGGACGGACGGACCGACCATAAGCTCATCTCTCACAGGTGGTGCATGGATGGCGTTATGAGGGGGGGGGGGCACGTGATGATGATGATGATGATGGTAATCTACGATGGGCAATAATAACCCCTGAAGATGAGCAGTTTCAGAAGCAAAAGAGAGGGGAAAACGAACTGTAAAAAGGGGAACGAGAAGGGAGACGTGGAAGGGGATTGGTGTGAATAATAGAAAAGAAAGAAATTATGGAATACATTTAGAAAGACAGGGATTGTGAATGCAAGAGGAAAACTTTATAATACAAACATTAATTTCACATGTATTAATACATGCATACATACATACATATACATACATACAGACATACATACGTATATACATATATACATAATAGGGAAGACTGGGAATATGTTGAAATAAAAATATTTTTTTTCTCATATCTTCGTCTACATACACTACGAGAGAGAGAGAGAGCTCTAACTCCCCCATTCTCGCACCCTCAGAGAGAGAGAGAGCTCTAACTCCCCCATTCTCGCACCCTCATTAAAATCCTGCCTGTATGAAGGAAGTGTCAAGTAGGGCATGTATGCGGTTTTCTCCAGATAAAAACTCTATTGATAATTACATGTTGTGGAGTATGTGTGTGCGTTTTTATTTGCGTTAAGTATTCCTGCTTACATGTGTGTACGCGTCAGAGCATGAGCGCTACTTTAAAAGTGTTCAGCGTCTGTTGATAAGGAGATGGACATGAACTCTTGTGTTCATGTTTTGTTTTTCTCTTATATATTTTCGTATAGATCGAATCCGAAGTAATTGTCTAATTTATTGTCGATTTAGTGATGCTATTAATAGTCCTTGTAAGAAATCGTTTCATTATTGGCCCGAAATTGGTCCTGATGTCGATAGTAGTCGAAATTCGGTTGAAATTCACATTATTATTATTATTATTATTATTATTATTATTATTATTATTATTATTATTATTATTATTAATAGCAATAATAGTTGTAGCCACAACTCCAATATAATCACATTCTTGCACAGACTCTGTGTAGCCGCAATGGTAATAGTAGTAGTAGTAGTTGTTGTAGTAGTATTGGTAAGAATAGTAATAGCATAAGTAACTAATGTTTTTTAATGTTTCTGGAGTAGTTAAGTCTATTTTTTTTTAATAAATAGAAATGGATGAGTAAAGAATGATGTGCTTGTGGAAGAAATTCTCTCTCTCTCTCTCTCTCTCTCTCTCTCTTTCTCTCTCTCTCTCACTCACACACACACACACACACACACACACACACACACACACACACACACACACACACACACACACACACACGGGTACCTTATGAGTACACAAGAGGTAAAAAAAAAAGTTATAGAGATACTATAGAATTTAATATGAAAAAGAGGAGAAGGAGGAGGAAACAAGACATGAGGAAGCAAGAGGGAGGAAAAGGAGGAATAGGCCATCTTCCTCTTCCTCATATCCCTCTCTCCTCCCCCTTCCTTTTTTCTCCCTATCGCCTGGCGTCGGAAATTGCGGCAACGTCGAGAGTCGTAAACCAGACGTTACGGCCTCTGACACTCACACATAAACGCACATGCACTCCTACAAATGCACATGTGCACTCAAACAAATTCACATTCACCCTAAAATACGCACATGCTCTCTAACGGACGCTCGTACAGTTTATCAATCACGCACTTATTAGAAAATATAAATAGACGTTCATAAAAGCGAACGCCCACACATTCTAACAAACGTACACACGCACTGACATATTTACGTACACATACTAACGGACTTGCACAAATAAGCGTACATTCACTCTAACACAACTAACAGATGTTCATGCACTCATGTACTTGTTCTTATAGTAAAGCAAATGCACTCGCTCTAACACATGCACACTCATTCCAACAAGCACACCTGCACTCTAATGCAAGTACTTTCACTCTTGTATATATACCTATTCAAGCATAATTGCACTTGTACCAACCTTCAGTATACTGTTGTAAATATAGGCGCACAAACTCAAATTCATAGGGACTATAAGTTTCGTACATGCATCCCTGTGATTATACGTACAACATATATGCACCTTAACATTTTTACTCATAAAAATCACTACTGTATAATAAAACTTTAGAGGAGTTTTTGTAATGTGCTTGAAGTCTCTCTATCCCCGTTATTTTCCTTGGGTCGGCCAGAGAGCAGAAAAAAATATTGAAACTTGGTTCAGATTCCTTTCTGTTAACATTTTGTTGTGGGATTACCTTACTGGGGCCCTCTCTAAGGGATTACAATACAGAGGTCTTATTTAGTAAAATATTTTTTGAAGCCAGTTTTAAGAGAACGCCCTTTTTATAGAATATTGATATTTCAGGATGACCTCAGCGAAGTACTCCATCTAAGAGAAACTCAGTAAAGTCACCTCGCCCAAAAATTCAAGAAAACTTTTCGCTCTCTCTTTTGCTCCCTTTTCCTCTTCAGTCATTCCCCACAGCTTTCCTCCCTCCCAAGCCCCTTCCCCTCCTGTTTCCCTCACCGCGGGATTCTTGCAGAGAAAATATGTTCAGCCCCCCCCCCCTCGTTCGTTCTTCATTTTTGCTGATTTATCCATCTCTTTCTTCTTCTCTTATATTGGGGGATCTTGCCTATTGCTTTTTTTTTTTTTTTTTTGGGGGGGGGGGTCGGCCTCTGTACATCCCCATTTTTCTTCTTCTTCTTCTTTCTTCGTCAACAGTTTTTCCATATTTAAATAAGGAGTCACCGGTTTTTTCAGCCTAATGTTTGGTTACCTTAACAACCTTTTGCCCTTCCTGACACCGAATCCCTCTCTCAGTGGCTGGATGCTATCTATCTATCTATCTATCTATCTATCTATCTATCTATCTATCTATCTATATATATATATATATATATATATATATATATATATATATATATATATATATATATATATATATATATATATATATATAGTGCCCACTAGTAGGGTATTTTCCCTCTGTCCGTCGGTTTGTGTTTGTCTTATATGAATTCAATAACTATTGGGCTGAAATCCACAAAACTTCCTTGTGATTGTCATTATTGACACCAATCGTACACAGTAGTGAAAATAATCCTCAGAATTCCCAGCCGACGAGGTGATTGTGTTGCTTTCTTAGTCTAGATGTGTTCTCAAGCAGTCTGTTTCTGTTCCATCCCGTACCTCAAAATATTGGAAGTCTCCTCATTATTCGAAAGGTCTTTATTTTCTTCGTTTTATTTTGCCAGAGTGGTAGTGTATTATTATTATTATTGCATCATCTTTTGGCCTTTAATTATCAACAAATGGTAGATTTGTTGCAACTCTTAAGTTCTTAAACAGTTTAGCCATTAACATACATTTGTTGTTGTTGTTGTTGTTATTGTCTAGGATAGGTGCTTAAGAAAGGATTTATTTATTGCATATATATATATATATATATATATATATATATATATATATATATATATATATATATATATATATATATATATATGGACTAAATATCTTTCTTAATATGTTTAGTTATTAAGGTTTCACATGGTAGTAAATATTTAATTATGAATTGAAATATCTCTGTCACTTTTGATTCCTTAGTAATTAACTGCAGAGGCTATTATTATTATTGTTATTATTATTATTATTATTATTATTATTATTATTATTATTATTATTATTATTAAAGTTTCGTAGTAGGAGTAGTGTTTAGGGAGAGGAGTGTGAAAATAAAATAAAACCAAACAGATGCTGCTGCTATCGATTATTTCGCCCTATAAAATACAGTTTTTCATCCGCCATGTTGCAGTTTTATGTTTCATAGTACATAAACAAAGAAGATGGCGGATAAACAGAAGCATTTTGCAGCTGCAGAGTGTGAAGCAAACGCTTTCCGTCGATAGCAAATGTTCGCGGGCGCACTGGAAGAAGAAGAAAATAATGGAGACTATGCTTATGTGTTAGTGAAGTTCTAAAGAGAGAGAGAGAGAGAGAGAGAGAGAGAGAGAGAGAGAGAGAGAGAGAGAGAGAGAGAGAGAGAGAGAGAGAGAGCGCTGATGAAGGAATCTGAATGAGAAAACGTTAGTGAAGTCCTAAGAGAGAGAGAGAGAGCTGATGAACGAATCTGAATGAGAAAATGCAAAAATGGAAACATAAATTCAGCATAAGGATGGAATATCTTTTGTTTATTATGTATTCTCATATTTGCGTATTTTACCTATAATAGAAAACTGGGATTGGAGATCCAGAATAAGGAAAGGTGCATTTTTTTGTTTTTTTCCCTAAAATGAAGATTGTAATTTTGGACCAGAATAAGGAGGGAAAGACGGAAGGATTGACAGGCTGTAGCTGTAAGTTCATTTACATGATTCTGTAAAGTGCAAAAATGGAAATGTAGATGCAGAGTAAGGAAAAAATGCAGTGTAGGGCTCTATTATCGTATGCATTTCTTAAGTTCTGTTGCGAGAGTACAGATGTGCATAGGGCGATTTTCCTCAGTAAGGAAAGAAGGAAGGGAAAAAAAAACACTAATATATATATATATATATATATATATATATATATATATATATATATATATATATATATATATATATATATATATATATTATATATATATATATATATATATTTTTTTTTTTAATACAATGATGGGAAAGGAGACCCAAAAGAAGCAAAGAAAAAAGGCAGAGTGCGAAGCCTTTTTCTTAGTCATTATTTACTTATTTTTGCTAAATTGCACAACCGAAATATGGATCATCAATAAGGAAAAAAGGAGAGCCCTTTTTTTTGTAATTATGAAATTTTCCTAATATATAAGAAAAAAACTCAGGATCCAGAAAATGAAAGGAATGATGGAAATGCCTTTTTCTTATAGATTTTTACGTACATTAAAGGATGGCAGTGGGGCTCTAGTATTAAGGATGAAAAGCCATATATATATATATATATATATATATATATATATATATATATATATATATATATATATATATATATATATATATATATATATATATATATATAAACAATTGAAATTGGGGATCCAGATACATATTAAATTTTTTACTATTTTTTTTTTAAGTATCTGTTTATATCATTTAACTGAAACATCATTTAGAAATAGAAACCTATGCTATTTATTCCTAGTACAGAGGCCCTACACTAAAGCGCAATGCTATTCCGGGAGAGGATGATTTGCATTCAAGGGTATTTTAATTTTTTATTGATAAGGCAAGGAGTAATTCACACTAGCACACGCACAGTGAGTGTTAATGCATCAAAAAACCGACCAGGAGACGGGGAAGTAAGAGCCACAGTGTGTCAAACTCCCCTATTTTATTTCAGCCTGAACGAATGTACAGCTAATGCGCAGTGGCTGAGATGAGTTGCCCCTAATTATCGAAATATCTTTCTTTGGTTCTTGAATTTGTACTTATCTATGTATTGGTCTGTTTATTTGAAAATGTACTGCTACAGTGGTTGACACTCATATCCAACATTTTCATAAATATTTTATATTTATGTATAATTTAGTTTAGCTAATAATAATCAGTGTAAATTTTTATTATTATTATTATTATTATTATTATTATTATTATTATTATTATTATTATTATTATTACTAACAACTCCACACAAGGATTAGACCCTGAGATTTTTGAGAAAACCTCACCTAGAGATTTTAACCAGGAGCTGTTGAAAAAGTTAATTTTTTAAGTTAAGAGTTTCTACCACTGAACCACGACCGATAGTTAAAAGTAGGAATCTTACTCGCGACTTTCAACGAGTCGTGGAGAAACTCGCGTAATTTGCTCAATGGTCAGTGTGTGTTTTTTTTTTTTTTTTTTTTTTTTTTTTTTTTTTTTACACACAAATACAACCCAACTGCGCTTGTGTTTCAGCGATATCCTTTACGCCGACTTCCTCGCCTGTACTGAGTTTATATCTATGTAATCACATGAGCAATTAGTAATACCACTTGTATACAATAACAATATAGACGTATAAAATCCAGTCTAGGATTCAATCCTTGGAATTTTGAATATTTTCATTCCGACATCCACGTGTTGTAATTTTTGTTGTTTGCTGTTTCATGTGTAACCTCTTGTCCCGAATATGGGGTAGAGACACACAGTTTAAAGCTTGGGAATTTAGGCTGGATGCCTCTCCTAACGCCCTCGGTGGGCTCGATCGCGGGTATGTCACCCAAAGTGCCCGCCCGACACTTGTGTGTTAGATCGCTAAAATTATTGCATATATATATATATATATATATATATATATATATATATATATATATATATATATATATATATATATATATATATATATATATATATAAACACACACAAACCCAGTAAATGCTGAGAATTTACCCCACAAGGTAGCATGAAGAGGCAAATGCAGTTGGATAGGATCAGTACAAAGCGCTTAAATCTTTGTGTAAGAGATGTGATTTTTTTTTTCTGCGATATGTTCAAAATCTCCACTTAAGAGGCCTACTTTTTAACCGTCGGCCGGTGTCAAAATGGCTAAAGTTGTGACATCAGAATTTACTCTTCCATAAGTCTCTGGGTAGAATCCTTGTTGGTTTGTGTGTTTATATTAATGATAAGTGTCATTACTTGCTAAGATTATTATTATTATTATTATTATTATTATTATTATTATTATTATTATTATTATTATTATTATTATTATTACTATTATTATTATTATTATTTCAACAGCAGTTGTCTTCAAAATGTTTAATTTATGCTATACAATAAATATTATTGTCATTTGATAATGATATATTTCAAAATTTTTCACTATAATTTATTCATTTCGCTTTTTTTATATGTTCTGCATTTCGTTAATAAATTTTTCTAATTCCTTGTTCAGTGCTTTCTGTTTTGTACTACCTTATATATTTTGCAACTCTCTCTCTCTCTCTCTCTCTCTCTCTCTCTCTCTCTCTCTCTCTCTCTCTCTCTCTCTCTCTCTCTCTCTCTCTCTCTTTCGTCTCAATCGGGAGCTGGCTGAGGTGAAGATGTCTTCGGTTACATCACGCTTTGTCTACATCTCGAGGCGTCGCAAGGACATCATTGACAGGGTCACGAGTGGGGATTTTCTTTCTTTACGTTGCAATATTCAGGACTCAATTGAGCGGCCCCGTAAGTTCCCAACATACCTCGTTACTCGCTACCCTATTGCACTTGACCCTTCCCTTGCCAAGGAGCTACCAGGAGTGCACACTGCTCGACGGTTCCTTCAGGACGGGGAGCCCATCAACCGTATTGTCATCACCTGGAGTCTCCCTGAACCACCCCCACCAGTCTTTGAGTTTTCCTTTCTCCCTTGCCTCCCTTCCTGTGAATTGCGCAGGATGAAGGACGAGCAGCCTTGGTGTTTTAAATGCTGGGGTATTGGCCATATCTCACGCTATTGTTCTGCTCCGGCCAAATGTGCATGGTGTGCTGCTGCCCATGACACACGCTCCTGCCCGCACCGTATACCTGCCTCATCTGCTGCTGCCGCTGCTTGTGATACTGCTTCTGGATCCACGTCTCAGCCTCCGCCGGACACTTCACAGTGGAAGTGTGTTCGGTGCAACATGCCTGGGGTCAACGTCTGGCATGGCTGTGCTAGACGGTCTCATGCCACACCACCAGAGCGCGCTCCACTGCCCCCGCCACCGCCCATCGCCGCGCCTTCCTCTCTACGTCCTCCTGACTCTGCTGACACCATTGCTCTCCGTAAGGCTGTTGCTACCCTGGAGTCCCGCTGTACAGCTCTCACAGCTCGCCTTGATACCATAGGTGCCCGCATTGACAGTATGGTCACCCAGCAAGATACAATGGAAAGGACTCTCGCAAGTTTGGTCGAGTCTCATCAAGCTGTTGTTGACACCATCACGACTCTCACTGACAAGTTTAATAAGGTCGCCTCCTACCTTGAGAAGTTGACTGATGTGCAGCCCAGGTCTTCTTCATCCCATGCTCTGTCTGCTAGTGCCCCGCCCACTTCTGCCTTCCGCAAAAATAAGAATCAGATTCGCTAGTCGCATACAATTTCATGCCATCTCTTGGAATGCCTTTGGAATTAGACACTCTCCTAAACTCACTGCACTTAGAGCCTATGTTTATCGTCATCATCCGCAGGTTATCTTCATACAAGAGGCTTTTCCTGGTGGTGCACCACCAGGGGAGGAGGCTCCTATGCTCACAGGGTATGTTTCATATGTGCATTATACCAGAAGAGGACTCATTACCTACATTCATTCCTCCATACCTCACATGCTCCTTGGTTCTTCTGCACAAGTTGATATGACCTTTCAGCTTTTTGAAATCACTGTTGGGAATGGTACTCTTCGATTGTGCAATGTCTACTCTGCCCCAGGTGTGATTAATCTACCAGCCCTTCCAATACCTACAGACAGTGGAATGATCTATATGGGGGATTTTAACGCCAGACACCCCGCCCTTGGTGACTCATCTCTCACTCCCAATCGCGGTGGCAAGCCTCTGCTCGACTACATCCGCCGCTACCGCCTCACCCGCTGGGATACTGGTGGTGCCACACACGCTCGTGGGGGTACTGTAGATCACATTCTCACAACTGGCCTTGTGGAACCTAATGTCTCCTGCTCTTCTATCCCTTCTCTCTTTTCTGACCATGTTGCCCTTAGCCTGAAATACTCCATACTTCAGACTCCAGCTACCCTCTCCCATCACCGCACCCGCATCTCTATCCCTCCCAAATACTGTCCCACTTATATTTCCTTTATCTCTCACCTCCTTCCCACTTTTGATCTCCTTTCTCCAGACAGCTTATACAACTCACTGGTGGATTCTACACATGACTTCTACACGCATTATGTTCTCAGACCACACGTTCCACGTCGCCCTGAGGCCCATTCCTGGACTTTGGATCAGCGTATTGCCCAGGCGGAAAGGACAGCTGTGGATGCTGGACTCTCCTTTCAAAGACAGCCCACCCCTGACCACCTGCACCAATATCAGTTGGCGAGGGATGATCTAGTTGCCCTGCAGAAGTGTGTGCACACGGAGTATTGGCAGAAATTTACGGATAGTATTAACCATCAGACTAGCGCTGGGACTATGTGGCATCTTATAAGGAAGGCTGTCAAGAAGAAACCCACCTGTGCTCTACACCACAGTCCACTTGAGTATGCTCAGGACCTCATTACTACCTGGTCAGCACAGTCACAAACTTGCAACCTTCCCGGGAACGTTCAAGAGGCACTCTCCACCCACCGCAGTGTTCGTAACCTCCGCCTAATGGGTGCATTACTACAGACGGATGAAGAGGATGACATCCCATTCACAGAGGATGAACTACGACGTGCTCTGGCTAGGATTAAGGCTACTGCCCCTGGGGAGGATGGTCTTACATATCAAGTTCTCCATCTTCTTCAGAAAGTTCCTGGTAACCCCCTACTGCGCCTCTTCAATCTTTGCTTTTGCTTGGGGCATGTGCCCTCTGCCTGGACCAGAAGCACTATTATTCCTCTACCAAAACCTGGAACCGACAAATTTAGGCCTATCTCCCTCACCTCCTGCTTCAGCAAAGTGTTTGAACGCATCCTTCTTGCCCGGCTCATGCACCGTCTACAGGATAAACTCTCCCCCAGTCTTTATGGTTTCCTCCCACAACGGAGCACACATCACTGCCTCGCTGAACTCTACACCCGTCTTTCTCCCACCAGTGTGGTCGCCTTCCTGGACCTCAAATCTGCCTTCGATATAGCCAACAAGGAAATTATTCTTGACCAGCTGGTGGACTTTGGAGTTCGGGGGAACATACTGAAATGGATACGGGGATATCTCTGCAACAGAACATCAAGCGTCCTTTTTAAAGGGTCGTATAGCTCCTATGAACGGTTTGAACTGGGTACTCCTCAGGGGGGTGTGCTAAGTCCTTTTCTATTCAATATCCTTATGCATCGTCTACTCTCCCTCCTTCCTGTCATCCCCGGTACTACAGTTACCTGCTATGCGGACGACATATGCATCCACACGACCTCAACTCACGACCTTCAGCACATGCTCCATGACTTTTACGTGTCTGCTACCTCCTGTGGCCTTATTATCTCCCCAGAAAAAAGCAGGATTTTTACTTCACGCAACTGCAGAGCACTGCCCGCATTCGCCATGGGTGGTAATGTCATCCCTCACTGCACACAGTACACGTATTTAGGTGCACCTGTCCGGATCACCCCAGCTATACCTGCTCGTCAACGAACTCATCCCTTTGTGAAGAGCCTTCTTGACCGTCTGGAGCCCCGCTTTGCACCTGTCAAGTGGCTTGCCAACAATGCTGCAGGAGTCTCCATCCCAGTGGCGAGGACCCTCTACATCCTACTACTTCGGTCAGTGGTTGACTATCTGTCTCCTGCCTTGTGTCAACTTCCTAAACCAGCTCTCGAGCCACTTGAAAAGTTCCAGAATCGAGTCATGAGATTTATCTTGGGATGTTCTCTCTCTACCCGTATTGTGAGTATGCGGTTAGAGCTCAACTTACCCCCTCTTGTGGAGAGGATTTATGCCAATGTGTCCTATTTTACTGTTAAGTGTCTTCACTACCCCTTTCTTGCTCCGTACTTCTCTGCTGTCATGAGGACGTCCCTTGATCCAGACGCACCCAGGCTCCCACTTCGAGCAGGAGGTCATAACCTTATCAGGGTGGTGAGTGACATTCTCCGTGGCCTTGACATCGACCTGCCAGTGCAGGCGGCTGTCCCAGATTTACCACCCTGGCGTGTCCCCCTCCCCGCTGTCACATATACACCGACCTCGAAGGATGTCTATCCCCCCTTGCAGAGACAGTTAGCTCTGGAGACTATCGCTGATGTATCCACGTCTGTCCCTGCAGCACACCACGTCTATGTTGATGGTTCTGTGCAAGCAGATGGGAGGGCGGCATGTGCTGTGTTTTCCCCCACCATGGAGCCGCCTGTGCCGGCTGATTCATGGATTGGCCGTAGACTACCCACCTCGTCGAGCTCCACCTACTGTGAACTGAATGCCATCTTGGATGCCGTGACTCTCCTTGTTCGACGACGAGTGAATGGGGTAATAATTTGTGACTCCCAATCGGCCCTACAAGCCCTATCCTCGCCAAGACCTATCTGTGGCCGTACTGTGGGAAATATACTATGTCGCCTCGCAGCCGCTCGGGATGCTTCTCTTGTTGTGTCTTTTTTGTGGACTCCATCCCACATTGGGCTGACTGGCAACGACACAGCGGATCGTCTTGCCAAGGCGGCCTGTATGCTGGATGGGCATGCTGTGGACGCTGAGCCCTCCCTCCGATGCCTACGTAACATCATCTACTCAGCTGGGTTTGCCATGACGGTCCAGCGCAGGGACACGGAGAGGGCCAACAGTGTGTCCATACAGCACCATGATCACTTCCTTCACAGTCGCTACAAGTATCGCAGACGCGGGTTAATGGTGCGGAAAAACAATGTAGTTAGTGCTCGGCTCAGAATGGGGTATCGGCCTTTATGGCAGGTCTCCCAGACTCTAGATATGCCACAGTACACCTCCTGTAAATTATGCGACCGAACTAATGCTAACACTCTTGACCACTATTGTCTTCAGTGCCCCGCAGTGAGAGATGTTTTACCACGAGGTCAGAACTTAATACAGATCTGCTCATTTTTACTTAATGATGACAACCTTGATGTTATTCTTGCTCGTTTTCCTCACTTTGGTGGCCATTAATTATATTGAATTATACATATATTTTCTGTATGTTGCTATATAATTCTGTTTGTGCATTCTGCGTTTCTCTGAGCTTTACTTTTGCATATAATGTACTCTGTGCTGCCATTCTGTGAGTTGTGTGTTAGTATGCAGCAATGTTTTATCAATATGTACACCTCCCTGTAAACCATGTTCAATTCTTGATTTTATATCCATTTGAAGCAATATTTGTATGAACTCATGTAATGTCTGACGCCTTGGCGCAATAAATTAATAAAATAAAAATAATCTCTCTCTCTCTCTCTCTCTCTCAAAACAAATTCTGTTACTGAGCCCAAACCTCCCCCTTACCTGCCGGTTTAATGATGATCGGGGTGATGATAATACTCTCTCTCTCTCTCTCTCTCTCTCTCTCTCTCTCTCTCTCTCTCTCTCTCTCTCTCTCTCTCTCTCTCTCTCTCTCTCTCTCTCTCTCTCTCTCTCTCTCTCTCTCATATATATATATATATATATATATATATATATATATATATATATATATATATATATATATATAATATATAATGTGTGTGTGTGTGTGTGTGTGTGTGTGTGTGTGTGTGTGTTCATCTACCTATAAAATCCTCTCTCCAAAGTTTTCCTTATGCAACTCTAAGCTCTGTCAACATATCTGTTTGTTTATGTCTATCTTGTGTCTAAATATGATATTTAATATTAGCGTTAATTCCCTTTATTCTCTACTGTACCGATAATCTTGAAACTTCATTGCAATATATTTTGTTCCACAGTGAATACCCTTTGATTTGTACTTTGCTGATTGGGCTGCTTATTTCCCCATCAGCTGTAATTTTAATATGATACTTATTATTTAAGTGTTCAATAAATTATTGTTATTATTATTATTATTATTATTATTATTATTATTATTATTATTATTATTATTATTCCATCATTATCATTATCATCATTATAGTCATTGTTATCGTTAAACAGAAGGTAGATGGTGTGTGTAGCAGCTTAGGAGCAGTGACCATTGTGTGTTAAATGATGATGATAGTGACAGCGAAGATGTTTGTGATGATAGTGATGTTGGTGATGAATCACACTTGACTCTTCTCTGCTATGCTGTTCAACAAGTTCCACGTCATGGAAGGTGCTCTTAAGCTGAGCGCCATGTCATGTCGCCCACTCTCTCTCTCTCTCTCTCTCTCTCTCTCTCTCTCTCTCTCTCTCTCTCTCTCTCTCTCTCTCTCTCTCTCTGTAGTTCCTTGATATTCGTTACACTACTCTTATTATCCTTTCACATCTAAAAAGTTACAATACTTCTCATTTTTTTTTTTTTTTTTTTTTTTCAAGCCCGATGATGTCAGTTTTCTTTGCCTGTCCTGTTGTCACTTAAAGAGAATTAAAAAAAATCTATCTTGCAGGGAAAAGCCTTTCTTAGACAGCTTCTCTCTTAACAGGCGGAATATATGTGTTTGGGTGTGTATGTAAGTATGTATGTATGTGTGTGTGTGTGTGTGTGTTTATATTTGTACACTTGCCCGTATACCCTTAAATCTAAGTGATATAGTAGGCTTGCCTTTCTACTTATATTAGTCAGTACATTATTGCAGTAGCTCTCTTAGTATGTGCTTCTACTTAATTTCTTATGCTTTCGAGAATGCCAGTAACTGTCACAGCAGTCAGCCAATCTGATTGCTTCAAGTCGAGTTTTATGGTCAGATACTCTTCTTGGTGCCAACCACTTTCTTTATCCGGATTTGAAAACGGTACTGCATAGAGCTGGCTTTATATATGAATTCAGGCAGCGGTCCACAAGTATATATATATATATATATATATATATATATATATATATATATATATATATATATATATATATATATATATATATATGGTAGGAAAAGCCCATTAAATAAAATAACGAATATCTATCTATCTATCTATCTATCTATCTATCTATCTATCTATATATATATATATATATATATATATATATATATATATATATATATATATATATATATATATATATATATATATATGGTAGGAAAAGCCCATTAAATAAAATAACGAATATCTATCTATCTATCTATCTATCTATCTATCTATCTATCTATCTATATATATATATATATATATATATATATATATATATATATATATATAAAGTACTTATTAACTTCGTGGCCTTAGCTGGCCACCTTCTCAAAGTACAATGACAAGAGATACAGCTAGCAAAAAAAGAACAATTGAAAAGGAGACAAAAAACCCGCCCAGG